>JALNQF010000466.1:0-28141 GCA_028456385.1 Ophiosphaerella korrae | reverse complement strand
AGTTTAATAAGTCTTTTAGTATTAATAGCGTTATAGCTTCTAGATATATATCTAGTATTAGCTATTTACTTAAAAAAGACTTAATCTTATAATCTTTACTTATCTTTTACTAGAATCCTTATAGTATCTTAATCTCTTTATACTATTTATACTTTTCTAGCGTATAGGTTTCCTAGAATAAGTTAATATATTAGTTATTTATAAGTATCTTACTTATATTTATATCTTCTTTAGTTATACTTAGAAAGTACTTAGCTTCTTACTTATCTTATAGGTGTTATTTATATTTATTATTTATATACTCTTCTTAGTTCTATTTATATCTAGATCTCTTATAAAAGAAATATCTAGATCCTATCTTCTTAGAATAGTAAGTAAAGTAGTTATTATAGTAATATCCTATTTATAATAGTAGTAAATAGTTTAAGTTATATAAGTATAGCTAGTATTATAGTTCTTGTATTAATACTAGATCTATAATAATTAGCGCCTAATTATTATTAGTATATAATAATTTATATTACTAAGTCTACTCTACTTTATATATCTAGCGTTCTTTATCTTACTATTCTTTTACTAAGTAGTAGCTATTTACTAGTCTCTAGATTTCTTTTGTAAATCTATCTTATACTTTAGTATTTTCTTACCTTAGCTCTAGTATTCTAAGTACTATTTTATATTTAGAAGTCTTAAGCTCTTAGTTTTCTTTTTTATTTTTATCTTAAGCTATATATACTCGCCTTCCTAGATATAGTATTATTTTATATCTATACCTTACCTTTCTTTAGTATAGCTAAAGGTATTCTAAAGTATCTATCTTAGTATACTTTTACTTTAGCTAGTACCTCCTTACGTAGTTTTATACTCCTAGTAGTATATTTATAGCTTTTACCTTGTTATTTATTATAAGGTTACTTAGCTTTATAGTAATCTTATAGTAGTTATATTTCTTACTTATATCTTACTACTAGAGGTTTATAGTCTTGTAATCTCTCTTTTTTTAGCTTCTTCTAAAGATTACTTCCTATTCTTCCTCTTTATTATTATCTTACTTTTTAAGTATATTAATTTATTATATAATCTTATTTTTTACTTAGTAGTTCTTTACTAGGTACTCTATTTTACTATACTTATAGTATTTTTAGCTTTTTACTCCTTTAGAGTTCTTATAGTAATAGTATTCTTCTTTTTTTAAGTTTATATTATTAACGTATATCTTATCTAGCTTAAAGTATCTATAGCTACTTTAAACTTAATTATTCTTATATTAGTACTTATACTTAGGTTTATACTTCTTATTATCTATATATAGTACTCTACTATTCTTAGCTTCTACTATATATTTATATATATAGTTATTAACTTAAATTACTTCTTCTATTAGGTTTTCTAACGTCTTAATTATAGCTCTACTACGTATTAGCTTACTTTAAATATTACTCTTAAGTCTCTATTAAAATATCTTTATTAATAACTTATTATTCTATTCTATTTATATCGCGTAGCTTTAGAATTTATTAGTATAGTCTACTACTACCTTATATTATTGTAGCTACTATATTACGCGCTCTACTACTACTATCTTATTTACTAGTAGAAAGGCTTATTATACTTTATCTTTAAACTTAATCTATTCTTTAAATATCTTGTTATAGTTGTTATTATTATTATTAAGGTATTTCTTAAAGTATAGTATAACTTATTTCTCTACCTTACTTTTTATATAAGATAATATAAGTATAGCTCTATTTTTATCTTAAACTTAGTTTACTTTAAAGAAGAGATTAAGTTATAAAATCTATAGCTTAAGCTTATTTTATTCTTTATAGTAGAGGTCTAGCTTAGTAACTTTAGAAGTAGTAGTATAGGTTACTCCTATACGCTAGTTATCTATATTTATTAATATATTACTTATTTTAAGGGTATTTAATATATTAAGTCTTTAGAACTAAGTAAAAGTAATAAGAGTATGTAGGCTTCTATAAGATAGGTAAGGTTAATAAATAAGTTAGTTACTTAACTTAATTAATAGTTAGCTCTTATTAGAGTATTATAAAGTATATAAGTATTAATAAGTAGATAAGAATTTAATTAAAGTATTAGTTATAATACTCTATTAAGATAAGAAGTAAAGAAGAGATTAAATATAATAGTCTATAAAGGTCTATTAACGTTCCTATATACTTACTATTTAGTATTTATTCCTAAGCGCTTACTCTAAAGCGTTTACTCTAGAGCGCTTATTCTAGAGTGTTTACTCTAGAGTGTTTACTCTAGAGCGTTTATTACTAAATAGTTATATATTCTACTACGCTATATTACCTAGCTTAATTACGTATAATATAATAGCTTACTTACTACTTAGTATTATAATACTTATAATCTACTAACTCTATAGATAAGCTCTTATAGTTAATAATAAGAGGCCTATAATACTATAAAAGATATATCTATATTTCTACTTAGTATAAGGAAATAGATATACTACGTAATTAAAAGATCTCTATCTTTAAGAATAGATAAATAAATAATATACTTAGTCTTAAGTAGTTAAAGTACTTTAACGTATATATAAAGGCGCGTTAAGTAAAGTTATACTAGCTACTTATCTTAGATAGCTATAAGAGCTACTTAAATTAAGATTTTAAAGACTACTACTTTAAAAACAAGATTCTAATACTCTATATACTAGCTTATATATTTTATATTTTCTAGCTACTTAATATTATTTACTTTTTACTATTAAAGCTTAAGTACTCCTAGTATATATAAGATTTAGTACGCTAGCGCGTCTACTATATTAATAAAGAAGGCTTCTTTTTAGCTTTTAGAGACGCGTTTTTTAATATATTTACGTAGAAGAATTATAAAAAAGCTTTTAAAGTATCTAGATTAGTTTCTATTAATATATAAAAAGTTTTTAATTACTTTAAAGTATAGCTATATACTTTACTAGGACTTTTACTACTAGAGACGCTATAGTAGTTAAAGACTCTAAGTAATATATATAAATTTAGCTCTTAGTTAAAGCTTATAAGTAGCTCTTTTATATAATTACTAGAATTAGCTTAGTAAAAGTTCTTATAGCTTATTAAAAGAGCTAAACTTATACTATATTAAAATACTCTTATAAGCTCCTAGATTATAAAGCTTAAAGAGTAATTAGTATAGATAATAAAGTATAAAATATATAAATAGAAGTAGATTTAGTATAGTAGTATATTAGAGTATAGTACTAGAGCGTTATATATAGCTATAGAGGCGTCTAGTAAAACTTAAAGAGTAAAGAAGGCTTATAGTAGTAGTAGTAATAAGTAAGCTTAATAGGCTTAACTAGGTTAATAGTATTATAAGAACTATAACAAGATAGAGTATAATACTTATATATACTAAAAAGATATAGAAGAAGATTCTAAATCTACTATAAGTATATTATACGTAGGTTCTATAGCTAGTTATTAAGTAAATTAATTTTTTATAAATAATATTCGTAATACTAAAAAAAAGTACCTATTTTAGTGATATAGCTACTTCGCTAATAGAATATATTAGAACTACTAATATTAAAGGACTTAGTAATAGGAATAGAATATAATATAATAATAGTAATTATAGACTAATTTATAAAATTACTAAGATAGAGAAATTCTAAAGTAACTATATAGTAGACTAGCTAGGATACTAAAGAGTATTATTAGTAATAAAGATAAGCTTTTTATATCTAATTACTAGATAACGCTACTTATAGTAATAGAGATAAAAAAAAAGCTATTAATAGCCTATTATCTATATATAGATAGATAAATAGAATAGACTAATAAAATATTAAAGACTTACCTAAAGATTTATAGTAATTAGAAGTAAAATAATTAAGTATTACTACTACTTATAGTATAATTAGCTTATAATAATAAGTACTTAGAAGTAATAAGTAAAATACTATATTTTATAAACTACAAGATATAGCCTAATTTATTTAAGAGAATACTACTAAAACCTAAAATAAAAGTAGTATTAGTTAAAGTTAAAGATATATAAAAACTCTATAATATAATAAAATAGAAACTAGAAAAAGCTTAAAAATAAAGTATTTTATATATTAATAAAAAAAAATAGTACTTTAGCTAAAAGAATAAGATAAAGCGTATCTTTATATAAAAAATTTATAGATAAAGTAACTTAGTAAGAGACTAGACTAGATAAAAGTTAGACTATTTTTAGTTAAAGAATATAATAGGCTAGTTATAAAAATACTAAAACTACTTAAAGATACTAAAGTATACTCTAAGTTCTATATAAGCTTACTAGAACTAACTAAGCTAAAAATATTAGTATAGTAATAATTCTAATAATAGAAAGAGGAAGATAATAAGTTTAAAGTTAAAAACTTAAAAAGATATTAAAAAATAAGACGTAACGCCTTCTAAAGTATATAGTTTCTCTAAGAGTAGTTAGTAAAATAGAAAAGCTACTTAGTAAGTAAAAATATATAAAAACTAAAAGCTAATCTATAGAATTATTAGTAGATACTTAAGAAAGTAAGAAATAAGTACTATATACTAGGATATATAAGATATACAAAGCTATAGTTAGGATATAATAGATATATTAGTAGTAAAAACTTTAATAATAAGCCTAACTATATAGAGCCTATAAAGCGCCTTTAGTTATAATAAAATTATCTAATAAGCTAATAGTAAACTAGATAGTAAGAAATAAGGTAATATTAATAGAAGTAGTAGAATAGTTAAGAATCTATACTAAGACCTTATTACTTTCTTACTTTAACTCTAATACTAAGTATAAAGCTTTATAATAAGTACGCTCTTTAGTAGATTTTAATATTTTCTTATTATATAGTAAATAGGTAATAATAATAGTAAAAAGTTTTTTATTATTATTAACTTTTTTATAAAACTTTTTATAAGTTCTATTAAGAAACTTTTAAACTATAATAATATAAAGATACTTTATATAAGTATACTTAGTATACTTTAAAGTAGAATCTAGTATAATAAAATAAAGAATACCTAAAAAAAATTATATATAGATAAAGAATTTTAGAAATATAGTTTATAGTAAAGATTTCTAATAAGAAATAAAGTTTATAAAACTAAAAAAGAAGTAATATTATAGTAAGATAGTTTATAACTAAAAAGTAGAGTAAACTACTTATAAGCTAGACTTAGCTAATAGAAGCTTAGGCCTAAAGATAGACTTAGCGTAAGAAAAAGAGATAGTATTATAATACTAAGTAGTAAGTAAGCTATTATATTATACGTAATTAGGCTAGGTAATATAGAGTAGTAAAATACGTAACTATTTAGTAGTAAACGCTCTAGAGTAAATACTCTAGAGTAAATACTTAAAAATAAGTACTTTAAAGTAAATACTCTAGAGTAAGTACTTAGAAATAAATACTAAATAGTAAGTATATAAAAATATTAATAGACCTTTATAGACTATTATATTTAATCTCTTTTTTACTTTTTATCTAAATAGAGTATTATAACTAAGACTTTAATTAGATTCTTATTTACTTATTAATATTTATATACTTTATAATACTTTAATAAGAGCTAACTATTAATTAAGTTAAGTAACTAACTTATTTATTAACTTTACTTATCTTATAGAATCCTACTTACTCTTATTACTTTTACTTAGTTCTAAAGTTTTAATACTTTTATTATTACTTACTAATTTACTAATACTATAGTAGTTACTTATAGTTAATAATAGAAAACTATATTATAATTAATATAGTTTATTTTTTATATATAAAAAAATTTATAAATATACTATAATTTATAAAATATATATTTATTTTAATTAAGTAATTATTAATATATTCTAAATAAGTAAATAAACTTTTCTATATTTTAGTATTATATATACTTAATATAAAAAATCTAGTAAAGTATTAGTTTATATTTAAATAAATAGTAATAAAAATTAAAACTTACTTAAAGTAACTTTATATTTATCTTTACTATAGTAGCTAAGTTTAGTTAAAAAGTATACTATTTATATAGTATTTAAATAATTTATTATCTAAGTAGAATTTTAGTTTTATAGTTATATATTAGTATAAATATATATATAAATAATAAATACTAGTTTCTAATTATTAGACTTTTAAGAATTATTAATAATACCTTTTATAGTAAAGTCTACTTTAGTAAGTTTTTTTTTTAACTATAGTAACTAATTTATATAAAAATTAATAATACTAAAATAATAATATAATAATAAATAAATAAAATATAAAAAAAAATTAATATAAAAAGAAAAAAAATTAAAATTAAATGTAAGGTGTATATAATTAAGTAGAAATAGATTAATTATAGTAAAACTAACTAATAGTAGTACTAAAATAAAATTATTAAATTTTCTTAAAACTAAAAAAAATAAGTTAGTATAGTACTTATATTAAAAAACTCTATTAATTATAACTATTATATTTAGACTTAGTTTATTAGCTATAACTACTAAATATTAATTACTATAATAGTTATAATAATTATTACTACTAAATACTAATTACTATAACTAGTATATTATTTAATTTATAGTAGTTATAGTTACTAAAATAAGTATAAAAGTTAATATTTAATTTTTAGTACGTAGTTTAATCTTTTAACTTATAAAAATCTAACTTTTTATATTATTTTTAATTTTTACTAAACTTTACTCTTTATCTTAATAGTACTATTTATTAGTATTACTACTACTTACTTATATTTATATTATCTATACTTACTTAGATTTTATTACTACTTTTATTTACTAGTAAGTTTATTTATTAGTATAATAGTTATACTATTACTAACTACTATAGTAGTACTTATATACTTTATTTAAATAGAGTATAGTTTTTATTTCTATTTTTTAGAATCTATAGTAAGTAATTATAAAGTTTAATTAGTTATATAACTAAATACTAATTATATATATATATATATATATTATTAAATAATATAAATATCTTTCTAAGTATTTTTTAGTAAATAAGATTTATTATCTTATAATTTCGAACTACTTTTTATAGGTAATTTAGCTAATATTTTTTAAAATAAATAATTTATATTAGAATTAATACTTTATTATAAAAAAGTAATTAAAGAATTTAAAGTTTCTAATAAACTTTATAGTTTTAATATTAATATAAATTATCTTAGTAATATAAGTAATTTATATAGATACTTTAAAATTAAATACTATAATATAAATACTATTAATGTAAAAGAAAATTCTAATATACGTTATATTTTTAATACTAATATAAATTATTATAAAAATACTATTAATTTATATAAATACAATAAAATTAAATATTTTAATATAACTTCTATTAATATAAATAGTAGTAGTTAAAATACTAATAATAGTATAAATAGCTATTTTAATAGTAATAATTTAATAAAATAAAATCTTAGTTTTATATCTATTTATTAAAAAAAGTATAAAAATAATTTACTATCTTTTATATTAAATTATTACTTACCTTATAGTATAGTAAAAAGTATAAGTTTTAATAATTTAGTAAAATATTTATAATTTTAGTTAACTTACTTTAAGTTAGAAGTATACTATATATTATATATAGTAAATAAGTAAAGTAAAAAAAGTCTATTTATTTTAACTTACTTTTTTTTTCTATAAAGAGGTATAAAAAATAAAAAGTAATTATTTTTTTACTTTTTTTTAAAGTATTATAACTTACTTTATATAAGAGCTATAACTATAGAAAATATATATTCTTAAAGAGAAAATCTAGTTCTTTTAGCTTAGCTAAAAATCTATAGCTTAATTATAGTACCTTAGCTATAGTACGTTTCTAAAATAGGGGTATATTTTTAAGCTATATTTAAAAGCTAATAACTTTTTATTTTTATTATCTTTTTTTCTATAATTTAAATATATTAACTATTAACTTAATATCTATTATATATTAGGTTTATAGATATATTGTATTACTATATTAATTTATATAAAGAAACGTAGTTTTTTTAGACTTTAGTTAATAAATATATATTAGACTAGACTAATACTTAGTTTAATACTCTATAGCTCTCTTTATTAAGTCCTAAGGTCTAGGTAAAGATAGTATATAATTATTTATATCTTACTAGTATATTATATTTTACTTTTTTATTTTAGTAATTTTAAAAGCTTTTATATACTTTAAATTAATCTCTATATATTAACTAATAAAGTAGACTTTATATAAGATAACTTAATAAAGTAGTTTTAATAATTAACTAAAAAGAGTAAATAGTAGATAAAGCTATCTAAGTAAGTACTAGGTATATATACTTAGTAGCTTACTAAGCGCTAACTAAAAGTAGAAAGGTAGTTAAATATTAGTAAGTTTATAATATTAGTAAGTTATAAACTTACTAATATTAGTACGAAAATAAAAGATATAAAAGATAACTCTCTTATAAAACTCTTTCTAAAGTATTTATTTTACTTATCTTTAAGTAGATTCTATATATTTTTAATAGGATTTAAATTTAGACTAAAAGAATAAAAAAAATAAAGCTTAGCTAAATTCTATATATAATATTTCTTTATAGCTTTATTTTTATTAATCTTATAGATATCTTATTAATATTTTTAGCTTATATAGATAATTATTATCTAGTTTAGAAATTTAACTAATATATAGATTTATATATATATAGTTCTATATATAATAAAAAAAAGAGTAGAAAAAAAGTAAAGTTTTATATAATATTTTATATAATTTTTAATAACTAAATTTAGTACTTTTTAGATATATTCTTTATTATTAAAAAGTAAAGTATTTATATATTTACTTATAAGAATTTATTTATATTATTCTTTTATCTAAATAGATTTCTAAACTAAAATAGTTTTTTTTCTAGCTATAACTTAGTTAGTATTAAAGTAATAAAAAAAGTAGTTAAATAAAAAAAAAAACTATAAAATATAGAAAAATATTATATACTAGGAATTTTTTTAAATATATTTTTATTTAGCTCTATACTTACTTTATATAGAGCTATTATATAATAATATAATCTTTTTTAAATTAATTTCTTTTATTTCTACTCTTTTTAATTACTCTATAGTATACTTATATCTTTAATTTTACTTATTTAGCTATAAATTAAAGATATCTTAGTAGTTATATTAGTTATAATATTCTTATCTTATAAAAAGTATTACAACTTACTTATAATAGTAGTTAGATTATTTTCTAGTATTAATCTCTTATTTATCTTCTTTAAGCTTCTAATTATATTTTTTATTATAACTCTTTTATCTTTTTTAGAAACTCTAGTAAGTTTTTCTTTATATTTTTTTATATCTTCTACTTTTATAGCTTTTATTTTCTTAATTCCTTAAATAGTATTATATTTTAATTTAATATACTTTTTTAAAATAGTAGCTTTTATATTAAATAAGTTATTAGCTTTTAATAGAAGCTAGATATTAAAGTTAAGATTTAAAAGATTTAGTACTAATTTAAAGAATTTAGAAAAAAATTAAATTTTTTTTAATTTAGTAGCTTAAGAATTATAGTTTAGTAATATATTTTATAAGGTAACTATTAATCTAATTTTTTTATCTTTTTACTCTACTTTTAAAAAAATAATTAGATAAATAACTTATAATATAAATTTACTTAAATAATCTTTAAAAAGTAAACTATACTTAGTTAAAAAATTAGATTTTTTTAATTATAAATTAAAAAGTTATACTACTATAAAAGTTTAGTAAAAAAATACTCTTACTTTAAAAATAAATATAGTAATATAGATTATATAATATTACTACTTTTAATATAGTATATTAAAATCTTTATTTTTTTCTATAAATTCTAAATTCTATTTTATTCTAAGCTTATATAGTTATTAAGATATAGTATTTTAAAAAAGATTAAAAAAGATTACTTATTATTTTTTATACCTTTTTATATAAAAAAGATACCTCTATATAAGCTTTTTTAAGTTAAGCTAAATAGCTTATAAATATATAACTTATTATATATAGATACTAGTAGCTTTTTTTTAAATATATTCTATATAATATAAGTTATTTATTTATACTTTAATATAAAAAAAACTCTATTATTTAAATATATAGAGTAAGTTATTAAACTTCTTTACTATTTATTTTTTAGTATTTAGTTTTAAATATATCTATTATATCTTTTTATTTATATATAGTTAATAGTATTTACTATTTATAAAGTTTACTTCTTTATATAGTATTATTACTAAAATCGAAGTTTTTTATATAAGTAATATATAAGTAAATAAATAGTATACTAGTAAATATATAAGTATATAAGTAGCTAAGTAGTATACTAGTAAAAGTTTAATAAGTAGTAAGTAAGTATATAAGTAGTATAAGTTTAATAAGTAAAAAAAAATACTAGCTATATAGTTTAAAAAATAAAGGCTTTCTTTTATATAACTATATATATAGTAGTATCTAGTTTTTCTTATTATATTAATAAGCTATATTATTTAAAAATAAAAAGTTCTTTTTTATATAGCTATATATATAGTAGTACTTAATTTTTTTTTATACTAGTAGCTTATATAGTTTAAAAAAAAAAAGTTCTTCTTTATATAGCTATATATATAGTAGTACTTAATCTTCTTATTTATATAAGTTAGTTATATAAAAAAAATAGATTTTCTTTTATATAACTATATATATAGTAGTTAGCTAATTTTTTATTATATAAAAAAAGAGTATTTTTTATATAAAAAGTTTTTTTACTAACTTATACTATTAAAAGTATATTTCTCTATATTTCTATATATATAGTAGTTTACTTATTAATAAACTAATTAGTATTAGTTAGCTTACTCTAAGTTAAAAGTATACTATATATAGTATATAGTAAATAAGTAATATATAAATAATTTATATTTTTTAACTTACTTTTTTTTTATATAAAAAAGATATTTCTATATAAGTTTTTTTTATTAAGCTAAATTTATTATAAATATATAACCTATTATATATAGATATAAAAATAATATATTAATTATAAGTAGAATAACTATAAAAAGAATTAAATACTTTTTATAAACTAAAAATTAATAAATTAAAATCTATATTAAATTAAATTAGTAGTAGATTTTCTATTACTTTAGATAAGTAGTAATCTAATAATAATATAGATTTTATAGCTATAACTTTATATAATTTATATAATAATTCTAATTTAAAAAGTTACTTAATTAGATTTAAAAAATTAAATAAATTTATCTTATATACTAGTATAGTAATTTATATTATATTAAATACTATATAAAAAAAAATTAATATAATAAAAACTTTATTAGTATAAATAGTAAAATAGACCTAATTAAAAATAAATATAATATAATATATATAAAATATAGTATATATATTATAAATTTAAAAAGTAAAAGGTTTTTAATATTATAAGTATAATAAAAGAAATTAAAATAGAGCTAACTAGTTTTACTATAGATAATAACGTAGTATAAGATAAGTAAAGTAATAACTTAGATTAAGAAGTTAGTTATAATTAGGATACGTAATAACTTTATAAATTTATAATCTTAGTAAATATAAAGCTATAAAGTTAAAAGAAATATTAAGTATATTATTAGTAGTAATATATACTCTTAAGATAGTATTAGTAATTTAAATATTAACTACAAGTAATAATATATTAATATTATAAAAATTATCTTATTATATATAAGCCTATTACCTAATTATAATATAAGCTTTTATTATAAACTTCTAATTTACTATACTTACTTAGAGTATTTCGTATTTAATAACTAGAAGCTTATTATTTTTTACTAAATTAGTTATTAAGAAAGTAAAGTATAAGTAGTATATAGTCTAAGTTAATATAATAGTAGAAAGTAAAACTAAAAAAAAAAGTAAAGTACTTCTATATAGTTATAAGTTAGATAAGACTAACTAGTATTATAGTAGTAATAAAAAAAAACTAATTTAAACTAATTAGCCTTACTATAAATAACGACAATATATATAACTTATAGGGTAAGGAACTTAATTAGAAAACTAACTATAATAAGAATACGTAATAACTTTATAGCTTTATAAGGCTTAGTACTTATAAAGCTATAAAGCTAGTAGTTATAAAACTTTATAACTTTATAAAGCTTAGTACCTATAAAGCTATAAAGCTAAGTAAATACTATATATATATAGTTAGTAATAATACGTATTATTAAGATAGTATTAGTAATTTAATTATTAACTACAAGCGATAATATTTAGATAGTTATAAAATATCTCCTATTATTTATAGTATATTATAGATTATAATATAAGCTTTTATTATTACTTCTTAGGTTATTAGAAAGTTAACTCTAGTAAACCTATTATACCTTACTAATTTAGTTATTAAAAGAAGTAAAGCGTAAGTAGTATATAGTCTAGCTAATATAATAGTAAAAAGTTTAATAAGTAAAGTACTTAGAAGTAGTTATAAGTTAGATAGTACTCTATAAGAAATAATTAAAGACTATATAAATAAACTAATTAATAATAAAAAAGATATAAAAATAGTAATTAAAGCTCTAGAAACGTAGAATAAAGAACTATAAAACTACTTAAAGTAGAATAAAGTATAAATTAAAGCTATTATTAAAAGCTAGAACTAGATAGAACTAATTACTTAATAACTAAAGATAAGTATAATAAAGAAACTACTTAAAATACTTATCTTTAAGAAGTTTAATAGAATAAGAGAGAAATTAAAACTCTTTATAGTATTAGTATAACTCTAGATAGATATATAAGTACTATACTTTAATATAAAAGAAAAAATAGTAATATATATTAGATTATACCTTAAAGAAGATATAATAAGATAGTATAAACTTTACTAGATAGACTATATAATATACTCTTTAATAAGCTAGAAAGATAAAACTAAAGCTATTTTTAGAAGTTATAAATACTTTACTAAATAAATAAGAGTAGTATTTAGAAATATAGATATTACCTAATAAGCTAAAGAGAAACTTAAGAGGCTTATATAAAGTAAAAGTATTCTTAACTACGTATTATAATTTAAATAACTAAGCTAAAATATAGAATAGAATAAATTAGCCTTTATATTATAATTTAATTAAAGACTAAATAAGAAAATCTAATATAAGATAATCTATATAGAAAAACCTAGAATACTAGAAACTTTAAAACAATAGGTAATATAAATTAACAATAATTTCTAAGAATAGATAAAGAATAAGTATAGTAACTAATCTAGAAACTAGGATACTAGAGACCCTATAATCCTTAACGTAAATAAGAATAAAAAGAAGAAAAAAAATAAAGACTTTATATACTTTAATAATAGTAAAAAAGGCTACTATATAAAAGACTACTAATTATAGAAGAAAAAGGATATAGTATATAATAAATATAGAAAACTAAAATACTTTATAAAAGACTATAGAAGTAAAGACTATAAGAAAGATAAAGAAATATAGTTAAAAATAACTAAAAAGAAGAAAGAAGTACTATAAGTTAAGGCTAAACTTTAAGAAAAAGTAGCTAGGAGTAAAGAATTATAGTATGTAATACTCTATTAAACCTTTTACTATAAAGATAACTACTATATATACTTTTTTAGTAAGTAAAAAGTAAGATATTTTTTATAGAAAAATAAAGTAGTAGTAATAAAAAAAAGAATAAAAGTATAGCTAAAAGAAATAGTATATATAATAGACTTACTAATAGAAAACTTAGAAGAGAAAGAATTCTAGATTCTATTAATCTAAGCTAAAAGACTAGTACTAGATAAAAAAACTACTATAGCTTCTTCTAAAGAACTATAAGAAAGTAAAAGAAAAGTTAGTATAAAAGATATAAAGTATACCTAGCTAGATATATATAGCTATAATAGCTATATAATAATAAATATAGAGAAATAAAATAAAGAATAGAAGTTTATTTAAAACTACTTACTAGTTATAAGTATAAAAGAAGTATATAAAGACTAGAAAGAATATAATCTTAAAAAAATAAAGTTTATACTATTTTAGAAATAGATAAAATAATATATAGTTATAGTAAGAAAGATACTTATATAAAGAGAATAGTAGTACTTTATAAGAAAAATATAATAGATTAATAAAGCCTATATACTAAGAGTACTAGTAGTATACTATATCTTAATAATAGATATACTTAGAAATAATAAATACTAAGAAGGAGATAATAAAATAATAGACCTAAAATACCTAGTATATTTTAAAGTATTATAGATATTATACCTAGATAAGAATTATATTATATATAGGAACCCTAAAGTAAATAATAGTATATAGCTTATAAGAAGAAAAGGCTATAATTATATAAGAGTAATTCTAGTAAAAGATATCTAAAGATAAGAAATAATACTAGAAGAAGGTTACGTAGTAATAAGACCTAGACTAAAACTATCTAAGAAATACGTCTAAAGAAGACTATAGTATAAATATAAGTATAATAAATATCTAAAATATAAAGAATATAAATTTAAAGTAAGGCTATAGCTTTAGAAAGATAGATAATTTATAAAATTACTTAAGTAAGAAAAGCTAGAAAGTATAAGAGGCCTATATATTATAAAAATAAGTACTTATTAAGAAAAGAGAGTATAATTAATAATTAATAGTAAAGCTATAAGAAACTTTATATTAAAGAAGTTTATAGAAATATAAGGAATAGAGTATATAATAAAGAAATACCTTTAATAACTAAGTATAATTAAAGGAAAACTATTTTAAGAACTTATTAGGTTTAAAATAGTTTCTTCTATATTAAAACTAGAAGAAATAACAATTAAGAATATAGTTATAGATATAATAATAATTAATAATAAATAAGATATAACACTAAGAATACTATAGTTATAGATAACTAACTTATATATTAATTAAAGAATAGAGAAAATTAATTACTATAGAATAGATATACTAAAGGCTAATATAAATACTTATAAAAGAGAATTCCTTAAAGAATATAAGAAATAGGAAAAGTAGCTTATAAAGCTAGAAGACTACTTTCTAAAATATTAGCTATAGGATTTAGTAATAGACTTAAAAGAAGATAAAGATATAAGATAGAGCTTAGTCTATAGAAAAATAGAAAAAGAATCTAAGATTAAATAAGTATTTATTAAAAATATAATTAGAAAAAAATAGATATAAGAATCTAAATTCTTAGTAGTATATAGACTTATATTTATAGATAAAAAGAGAATAAGTAATAAAAAACTCTATATAGATTTTAGAAAAACTAACGTAATTATAAATAAGAACTAATACCTATTACTATAAATAGATAAAATATAAGATAAGCTATAAAGAGTAAGAATCTTTATAAAATTAGATATCTAGAACGCTTACTACTAGATTAGAATTAAGAAAGGTAATAAGTAGAAAATAGTATTTAGAATATAATATAAACTATATAAATACTTAGTTATACTATTTAGCTTAATAAACGTACTAGTAGTATTCTAAGAAAGAATTAATATAGTACTAAGAGAGTACTTAGACGTATTTATATTTATATACCTAGATAATATCTTTATATTCTTAGAAATAAAAGATAAATACGTATAATATATATATAAAGTACTAGAAAAACTAGTAGATAGTAAACTATTCTTTAAAATAAGAAAATATAAATTCTATATAAAAGAAATAGACTTCCTTAGATTTATTATTAAACTAGGAAAAATTAAGATTAACCTAGAAAAGATTAGATTAATTAATAAATAGCTAACACTAAAAAACCTAAAAGAAGTATAATAATTTTATAAGTTAGCTAACTTTTATAAAAAGTTAATAGTAAAATAGTTTAAAGATATAGAACTAATAATAAAACTTATAAAAAAAGATACGCTATTTAAATAGATAAAAGAATACAATAAAGTATTTAATAAAATTAAAAGAAAGTTTATAGAAAACTTAGTTATTAGAATATATAACCTAGACCTATTAGTAATAGTAAAAATAAACGTATCTAACTTAGTCTATAGAATAGTACTAATATAAGAAGACTTAAAGACTAAAAAAGAATATTTAGTTAAATACTTCTCTAAGAAGATAAAAATAGTAGAATATAATTACTTAATCTATAATAAAGAGATACTAGTAATCTATAAAGTATTTAAATAATAGAGAGTATACCTATAAAAAGTAAAATACTAAATAAAAGTCTATATATACTATAAGAATCTTATAAAATTTATACTAAATAAAGAACTATTATAATAATATATAAGATAGTAGGAATTCCTATTAATATTTAATATAGAAATTATATATATAAAAGAGAAAGATAACTAATTTATAGATACTCTTAGTAGAAGACTAGACTTATAAGAAGAAGTAAGTACTACTAGTATAGTTCTAGTTAAGAATAAAGAAAGATATTTAGTTTTAAATATACTTAAAATAGCTATAATACTTAAAAGAATAAGTAGCGAGCTAGATAAATAGATTTAGAAAGTAACGTAAAAAGTATCTAAAGAAATAGAAAAACTAGAAATCTAAGAAAGACTTATATAAGCTTATAGAAGAATATATATTCTAAGGAAAATTTAAAAAGAATTTATATAATAATTCTATAAATTACTAGTATATAGTTACTAAAGTATTAAAAAAATATTAGATAGACTACTATAAGACTATTATATTCTAAAAGTAAGATAACTAGTAATAGAAGTACTATAAGTATTATAGTTATAATAAAAAAAAGCTAACTTAAACTAATTAGCCCTACTATAGACGATAATAATACGTATAACTTATAAGAAAACAAACTAGACTAAGAAACTAACTATAATAGAGACACGTAATAAATTTATAATTTATAATCTTAGTAAATATAAAGTATAAAGCTAAGTATATAATAAATTTATAATTTATAATCTTAGTAAATATAAAGTATAAAGCTAAGTACGTAATAAATTTATAATTTACAATCTTAGTAAATATAAAGTATAAAGCTAGCTAAGAAGCCTAGGTATATAGTTAGTAGAATACGTATTATTAGAATAGTATTAGTAATTTAATCCTTTAACTATAGAACGCTAATATAAGATAATTATAAAATATCTTTTATTATTTATAGTTATTATAGATTACTATATAAGCTTTTACTATTAACTTATAATCTACTAACTTTATAGATAGGCTCTTGTAGTTAATAATAGGAGGCCTATTATACTTTACTAATTTAGTTATTATAAGAAGTAAAGTATAAGTAGCGTATAGTCTAGCTAATATAATAGTAGATAGTTTAACTAAATAAGTAGTAAAAGTACTTATAAGTAGTTATAAGTTAGATAATACTATATAGAAAGTAGTTAGAGAATATATAAATAACTTAATCTTTAAAAAAAAAGATATAAAAATAGTAATTAATATACTAGAAACCTAGAACAAGGAGCTTTAAGACTATATAAAATAAAATAAAGTATAGATTAAAGCTAGTATTAAAGGCTAGAACTAAATAGAACTAATTATATAACGCCTAGAAATAAGTATAATAAAGAAACTACTAAAGATACTTATCTTTAAGAAGTTTAATAGAATAAGAGAAAAATTAAAACTTTTTATAGCTTTAGTATAACTCTAAATAGATATATAAGTACTATACTTCGATATAGAAGAAAAAAAGGTAATATATATTAGACTATATCTTAAAGAAGATATAATAAGATAGTATAAACTATACTAGACTAACTATACAATATACTCTCTAATAACTTAAAAAGATAAAACTAAAGCTATCTTTAGTAGCTATAAATACTTTACTAAATAAATAAGAGTAGTATTTAGAGATATAGATATTATATAATAAGCTAAAAAAAGACTTAAAAGACTTATATAAAGTAAGAGTATTCTAGAATATATATTATAGTTTAAATAACTATTATAAAATATAGAATAGAATAAATTAGCTCTAATATTATAATTTAAACAAAAACTAAACTCTAAGATTTAATATAAAATAATCTATATAGAAAAACTATAAACACTAAAAGCTTTAAAATAATAGTTAATTTAAATTAATAATAATCTTTAAAAATAGAAGAAGAATAAATATAGAGGTTATACCTAGAACTATAACAAGAGAGACTCTATAGTCTTTAATATAAATAAAAATAAGAAGAGAAAAAAGAATAAAGACTTTACGTACTTTAACTATAGTAAACTACTAGGCTACTACGTAAAGAACTACTAATTAAAGTTAAAGAAAGATATAGTATATTATAAATATAAGAAACTAAGACACTTTATAAAAGATTATAGAAGTAAAGACTAAAAGAAAAATAAAAAAACTTAGTTAAAAATAACTAAGAAAAAGAAGGAAGTACTATAAGTATAGGCTAAACCTTAGGAGAAGGTAGCTAAGAGTAAAGAAGTATAATACGTAATACTTTATTAAACCTTTTATTATAATAATAACTACTATATATACTTTTCTAGTAAATAGAGAGTAGTATAGTTCTTATAGAGATAGAGATATAAAGTAGTTATAATAAAAAAGAGAATAAAAGTATAGCTAAAAAAGATAGTATATATAATAAACTTACTAATAGAAGATTTAAAAGGAGAAGAGCTCTAGATTCTATTAATCTAGGCTAAAAGACTAGTACTAGATAAAGAAACTACTATAGCTTCTTCTAAAAGACTATAAAAAAGTAAGAAATAAGTAAGTATAAAAAGTATAGAATATACCTAGCTAGATATATATAGCTATAATAGCTATATAATAATAGATATAGAGGAATAAAATAAAGAATAGAAATTTATTTAGATATACTTAATAGTTATAAGTATAGAGGAAGCGTATAAAGACTAGAAAGAACGTAATCTTAAAAAAATAAAGTTTATACTATTTTAAGAATAGATAAAGTTATATATAGTTATAGTAAGAAGAATACTTATATAAAGAGAATAGTAATACTTTATAAAAAGAACGTAATAGATTAATAAAGCCTATATACTTAGAGTACTAGTAGTATACTATATCCTAATAATAAATATACTTAAAAAAGATAAATACTAAGAAGGAGATAATAAAATAATAGAACTAAAATATCTAGTATACTTTAAAGTATTATAGATATTATACCTAGATAAGAATTATATTATATATAGAAACTCTAAAGTAAATAATAATATATAGCTTATATAAAGAAAAAGCTATAATTATATAAGAGTAATTATAGTAGAAGATATCTAAGAATAGAAAATAACTCTAGAAGATAGATATATAGTAATAAGACCTAGCCTAAAACTATCTAAGTAATACGTCTATAGAAGACTATAGTATAAATATATAAATAATAAATATCTAAAATATAAAGAATATAAACTTAAAGTAAGATTATAGCTATAGAAAGATAAATAATTTATAAAAATACCTAAGTAAAAATAACTAAAAGGTATAAGAGGCCTATATATTTCGAAAATAAGTATATACTAAGAAAAGAAAGTACAATTAATAATTAATAGTAGAGCTACAAGAAACTTTAAATTAAAGAAGTTTATAGAAATACAAGGAATAAAGTATATAATAAAGAAATACTCTTAATAACTAAGTATAATTAAAAGAAAACTATTCTAGGAACCTATTAAGTTTAAAACAGTTCCCTCTATATTAGAACTAGAAGAGATAATAATTAAGAATATAGTTATAGATATAACAACAATTAATAACAAATAAGATATAATATTAGGTATACTATAGTTATAAATAACTAACCTACGTATTAACTAGAGAATAGAAAAGATTAATTACTATAGAATAAATATATTAAAAGCTAATATAAGTACTTATAAAGGAAAATTCCTTAAAAAATATAAGAAATAAGAAGAATAGCTTATAGAACTAGAAAATTACCTTCTAGAATATCGACTATAGGACTTAGCAATAGAAATTAAGAAAGAAAAAGACGTAAGATAACTATAGATATACTTAGTAGAAAAGCTTTACTTATAGTAATAAAAAACTTTATTACTAAATTTAAATATAATTACTTTTTAAAATATACTTTTTAAAACGTAGTAAAAAATAATAAATTATATAATATAAGGTAAGAAATAAAGTAATTACTTTTTTTTAAACTAATTATCTTAGTATAGAGTTTAAACTTAAAATTTTATAAAATTATATAAAATATTAGTTATATTAAAGATTAATTTTATTTTAGCTTATTTTCTTTAAATATCTAATAACGCTAGTACTATATAAAAATATATATATATATATTTTTTTTAAGTAATTACTTATTACTTTTTTAACTTATTTTTAAGTTTTTCTAGTATTATAAGCTATATAAAAAAAATTAGCTAATATAAAATTAATCCTTAATATAACTAATATTTTATATAATTTTACTAGAATTAAGTTTAAACCTTATACTAGAGTAATTAGTAAAAAAAAAATATAATTACTTAAAAGTAATAACTTTACTATAAAGTAACTACTTTAGTTACTAAATAGTTACTTTATATATAAAGCTTTAAACTTCTTTTTTAGTTAGCTTTTTATATACTATTTACTATACTTCTTAAAGCTATCTTATATAAAGTTTACTTATTATTTATATTAGTAAGTTAATTTAAATATAGTTATTTCTTTATTTTATTTTTTTATACTTTTTTAAAATTTATATTATATATTTTTACTTACTAATAACTAGTTACTATAAAAGTTACTATTACTATAAGAACTACTAAAGTAATTAGTAACTTTAAGTAGTAGTAGTAATAATAATAGTAATAATAGTAATATAAGTTTAAAATAACTATAATAATAGTTTTTATTTTACTAATATAATAAAGAAATTATTACAATAGTAATAAGAGAGCTATAGATAGAACTAATTAGCCCTATAATAATTAACTTAGAATTATATAACTTTAAAGAACACGAACTTAACTAAGAGGCTATATATAATTAAGATACCTAGAGTAATCTATAATCTATAGACTCTTAATATTAGTAGATTATAGATTAAGATAATTTATAATATATTAGTCTTAGTAACTATAGATTAATAGATTACAATAAGTATATAGTTAGTAGTAATACGTATTATTAGGATAGTATTAGTAATTTAATCCTTTAACTATAGAACGCTAATATAAGATAGTTATAAAATATCTTCTATTATTTATAGTTATTATAGATCTTAATATAAGCTTTTACTATTACCTTATAATTTACTAACTACTTCTAAGACAAGTACCTATAAGTTAATAATAGGAGGCCTATTATACCTTACTAATTTAGTTATTATAAGAAGTAAAGCGTAGGTAGCGTATAGTCTAGCTAAAATAATAGTAAAAGGTTTAATTAAAAAAGTAGCTAAAGTAACTATAAGTAGTTATAAGTTAGATAATATAGTATAGAAAGATATTAAAAACTATATAAATAACCTAATCTCTAAGAAGATATAAAAATAGTAATTAATACTTTAGAAACCTAGAATAAAGAACTCTAAGAATACGTAAAATAGAATAAAGCCTAGATTAGAGCTATTATTAAAGGATAAAACTAAATAGAACTAATTATATAACGCTTAGAGATAAGTATAATAAAGAAACTACTAAAAATACTTGTACTTAAGAAGTTTAATAAAAGAAAAGAAAAACTAAGACCTTTTATAACTTTAGTATAACTCTAAATAGATATATAAGTACTATACTTTAATATAAAAGAGAAGAAGGTAATATATATTAGACTATATCTTAAAGAAAATATAATAAAATAGTATAAACCTTACTAAATAGACTATATAATATACTCTCTAATAACCTAGAAGGATAAAACTAGAGTTATTTTTAGAAGTTATAAATACTTTCCTAAATAAATAAGAGTAGTATTTAGAGATATAGATATTACTTAATAAGCTAAAGAGAAACTTAAAAGGCTTACGTAAAGTAAGAGTATCTTAGAATATATATTATAATTTAAATAACTAAGTTAAAATATAGAATAGAATAAGTTAGCCTTAATATTACAATTTAAATAAAGACTAAACTCTAAGATCTAATACAAAATAATATATATAGAAAAACCTAGGATACTAGAATCTTTAAAGTAATAGGTAATTTAAATTAATAATAATCTTTAAGAATAGAAGAAGAATAAGTATAGTAACTAAACCTAAAACTAAGATATAAGAGACTTTATAATCTTTAACGTAAATAAAAATAAAAAGAAAAAGAAAAATAAAGACTTTACGTATTTTAACTATAGTAAGAAAGGCTACTATATAAAAAACTACTAGTTATAAAAGAAAAAGGATATAGTATATTATATATATAAAAAACTAGAATACTTTATAAAAGACTATAGAAGTAAAGACTATAAGAAAGATAAAGAAGCTTAGTTAAAAATAACTAAAAAGAAGAAAGAAATACTATAAGTATAAGCTAAACCTTAAAAGAAAGTAGTAAAGTGTAAAAAAGTATAATATATAATACTTTATTAAACCTTTTATTATAATAACAACTACTATATATATCTTTCTAGTAAATAGAAAGTAGTATAGTTCTTATAGAAATATAGATATAAAGTAGCTATAATAAAGAAAATTAGAATAAAAGTATAGCTAGAAGAAATATTACACGTAATAGACCTACTAGTAGAAGATCTAGAAAGGGAAGAGCCCTTAGTACTATTAATCTAGGCTAAAGGACTAGTACTAGATAAAGAGACTACTATAGCTACTTCTAAGAAACTATAAGAAAGTAAAAAAAGAGTTAGTATAAAAAGTATAGAGTATACCTAGCTAGATATATATAGCTATAATAGCTATATAACTATAGATATAAAAGAATAAAATAAAGAATAGAGATTTATTTAAATATACTTAATAGTTATAAGTATAGAAGAAGTATATAAAGACTAGAAAGAACGTAATTCTAAGGAAATAAAGTTTATAATATTCTAGGAATAGATAAAGTAATATATAGTTATAGTAAGAAGAATACCTATATAAAGAGAGTAGTAATACTTTATAAAGAAAACGTAATAGATTAATAAAGCTTATATACTAAAAGTACTAGTAGTATACTATATCTTAATAATAAATATACTTAGAAAAAATAAATACTAAGAAGGAGATAATAAAATAATAGATCTAAAACATCTAGTATATTTTAAAGTATTATAGATATTATACCTAGATAGAAATTATATTATATATAGAAATACTAAAGTAAATAATAATATATAGCTTATATAAAGAAGAGGCTATAACTATATAAGAGTAATTCTAGTAAAAGATATCTAGAGATAAGAAATAATCCTAGAAGATAGATATATAGTAGTAAGGCCTAGACCTAAGTTAACTAAAAAATACTTCTAAAGAAGACTATAGTATAAATATATAAATAATAAATATCTAAAATATAAAGAATATAAACTTAAAGTAAGACTATAGCTCTAAAAAGATAAGTAATTTATAAATTTACTTAAGTAAAAAAAACTAAAAAGTATAAGAAGACTATATATTATAAAAATAAGTATATACTAAAAGAAGAAAGTATAATTAATAATTAATAGTAGAGCTATAAGAAACTTTATATTTAAGAAGTTTATAAAAATATAAAGAATATATTATATAGTAAAGAAATACCCTTAATAACTAAGTATAATTAAAAGAAAACTATTCTAAGAACCTATTAGATTTAAAATAGTTCTCTTAATATTAGAGCTAAAAAAGATAATAAATAAGAATATAGTTATAAATATAATAACAATTAATAATAAATAAGATATAATACTAGGTATAGTATAGTTATAGATAACTAACCTATATATTAATTAGAGAATAGAAAAGATTAATTATAATAGAATAGATATATTAAAAGCTAATATAAATACCTATAAGAGAGAATTCCTAGAAAAATATAAGGAATAGGAAAAATAGCTTATAGAGCCTAAAGATTACTTTCTAGAATATTAGCTATAGGATTTAGTAATAGATCTAAAAAAAGATAAAGATATAGGATAGAGCTTAGTCTATAGAAAGATAGAAAAAGAATCTAAGATTAAATAAACGTTTATTAAAAACGTACTAAAAAAAAGATAGATATAAAAATCTAAATCCTTAGTAGTATATAAACTTATATTTATAGACAAGAAAGAGATAAGTAATAAAAGGCCCTATATAGATTTTAGAAAAACTAACGTAATTATAAACAAGAACTAATACCTATTACTATAAATTAATATAATATAAGATAGGCTATAGAAAGTAAGAATCTTTACAAAATTAGATATTTAGAATACCTACTACTAGATTAGAATTAAAGAAGGTAATAAATAGAAAATAGTATTTAGAATATAGTATAAACTATATAAATATTTAGTTATACTATTTAGCTTAATAAACGCACTAGTAGCCTTTTAAGAAAAAATTAATATAGTACTAAGAGAGTACTTAGATATATTTACGTTCGTATATTTAGATAATATCCTTATATTCTTAGAAATAGAGGAAGAATATATATAATATATACACAAAGTACTAAAGAAACTAGTAAAAAATAAACTATTTTTTAAAATAAGAAAATACAAATTCTATATAAAAGAAATAGATTTCCTTAGATTTATTATTAAACTAGGAAAAATCAAGATTAACCTAGAAAAAATTAGATTAATTAATAAATAGCTAACACTAAAGAACTTAAAAGAAGTATAATAATTTTATAAGTTAGCTAACTTTTATAGAAAGTTAATAGTAAAATAGTCTAAAGATATAAAACTTATAACAAAACTTATAAAGAAAGATATACTATTTAAATAGATAAGAGAATATAAAGAAGTATTTAATAAGATTAAAAAGAAGTTTATAAAGAACCTAGTTATTAGAATATATAACTTAGACTTACTAGTAATAGTAAAAATAGATATATCTAACTTAGTTTATAGGATAGTACTAATACAAAAAGACCTAAAGACTTAAAAAGAATACTTAGTTAAATACTTCTCTAAGAAAATAAAGCTAGTAGAGCTTAACTACTTAATCTATAATAAAGAAATACTAGTAATCTATAAAGTATTTAAGTAATAAAGAGTATACTTATAAAGAGTAAAGTATTAGATAAAGGTTTATATAGACTATAAAAATCTTATAAGATTTATAATAAATAAAGAACTATTATAATAATATATAAGATAGTAAGAATTCCTATTAATATTTAATATAGAAATTATATATATAAAAGAGAAAGATAACTAGTTTATAGACGCCTTTAGTAAAAGACTAGACTTATAAGAAGAAGTAAGTACTACTAGTATAGTTCTAGTTAAGAATAAAAAAAGATATTTAGTTCTAAATATACCTAAAATAGCTATAATACTTAAAAGAACAAGTAGTAAGTTAGATAAATAGATTTAGAAAGTAATAAAAGAAGTATTTAAAGAAATAGAAAAACTAAAAATTAAAAAAAGTTTTATATAAACTTATAGAATAATATATATCCTAAGAAAGATTTAAAGAGAATTTATATAATAATTCTATAAATTACTAGTATATAGATACTAAGGTATTAATAAAATATTAAATAGGTTACTATAAGATTACTATATCTTAAAAGTAAGATAACTAGTAATAGAAGTACTACAAGACTATATAGAATACTACAAGAATAAATATAATAGATACGTACTATATAAAATACTATAACTAGTTAAGATACTAAAATAACTATAGAGAGTTATTATAATAGACTTTATTATAAAACTACTAAAGTCTAAGAACTTAATATTAAGAGTTAAGTATAATAGAATCTTAATAATAGTAGATAAACTTATAAAGTACTTATACTTTAGGCTATATAAAAAAAAAAGTAAGATAGAAGTTACTATATACTAGATACTAGGAACTATAATTAGTTAATATAGACTACTAGATAAAATTATTATAGATAGAGACGTATAGTTTATATTAAAACTTTAGAGAATAATAATAGTATAATTAGGAATATAATACGTAATATCTATAGTATATTACCTATAGATAGATAGATAGTTAAAATAAATAAATTAGATAATAAAATAATACTTAAGATACTATCTTAACTATAACTAAAATAACTAGGTATAACTACTACTTATAGTATAGTTAGTATATAATAGTATAAAGAATATAGTAATAAAAGTATTACCTTTCTTTATAAATTATAGATTTAAACCTAATATATATTAGATACTAAGAAATTAGATATCTTAGTCTCTAAGAAGAGAAAACTTTACTAATAGACTTAGAGATATATATAATTAACTAAGATAAGATATAAAGTTTCTATATAATTAAATAGTAAAATACTATAATAAGAAGTATAAATAGGAACTTTAATTTAAAAAGAGAGAAAAAGTATAGTTAGTTAGAAAGAATATTAAGAGTAAATAACTTAGTTTAAAACTAGACTACGTTAAGATAAGACTATATAAAATAGAGAAAGAAGTTATACTAGTTATATTTAAGCTAAAGCTACTAAATAAGATAAGGATATACCTAACCTTCTATATAGTACTACTTAAGATAGTACTATAAAACGTAAAACTACTAGTATATAAAGTAGATATATATAGAGAATAAAAAAAATAAGAAGTTAAAGAAATCTTAGTATACTAGTTCTAAAATAGAAGAAAATACTATTTAGTAGAATAGATAGGTATAGATAAAAAAGAATAACTATAAGAAAAAATATAGGAACTAGAAGATAACTTTAACTACTCTAAGAAACTAGAAGACTTCTAAAGTTAAAACCTTCTAGAACGCCTAGTAGTAAACTAAGAGAACTAATATTACTACTATTAAATAGAGAGATAATAAGACTACCTAATATAAGACCTACTATAACAATACTAAACGCTTTATCTAAGTCTAGCTTAGCTTCTAGAGCTACTAACTATTTAGCTAATTTCTTATTATTTAACGCCTTTATCTTATAAAGATAAGAGAAATAAGCTTAATTCTTTACTAGCTTACTCTACGTAAGCTCCTAGATCTACTTATACTTAGCTTTAGCTTCTATAATTTAAAATAGTAATTTTTCTTAAGTCTAGTTAATAGCTCTCTCTATTATTATTAAGCCTAGACGTAAGAATAAGTATAATAAACGTATACTTAGAAAGAGAGACACTAAATATATTATAAGAACTATATATATTTATATAAATATATACTTTATAAGCTCTACTATTATTTATAGAAATAATATAAAGAAGAGACTTAGGGTTTAACTTAGGAGAAGTATAATAAGAATAGAGAAATATCTTAATACTATTACGTAACACGTAATTAGTAAGAAAGTAGTAATAATATATAGATAAAATAACTATAGAGAGTAATAAAAAACTATAAATTAATAAAGAAAGTAGATTAATAACTTTAGCTCTAAGATAAATAAATAAAGACTTATCTAAAAAAAGAAATAGTATTATAATAGTAATAAGAGAGCTATAGATAGAACTAATTAGCCCTATAATAATTATCTTAGAATTATATAACCCTAAAGAATATAAACTTAACTAGGAGGCTATATATAATTAGGACACCTAAAGTAATCTATAATCTATAAACTCTTAGTATTAGTAGATTATAGATTAAAATAATCTATAATCTATTAGTCTTAGTAACTATAGATTAATAGATTATAATAAGTATATAGTTAGTAGTAATACGTATTATTAAGATAGTATTAGTAATTTAATCCTTTAACTATAGAACGCTAATACAAGATAGTTATAAAATATCTTCTATTGTTTATAGTTATTATAGATTCTAATACAAGCCTTTACTATTACCTTATAATCTACTAACTACTTCTAGGATAGGTACCTATAAGTCGATAATAAGAGGCCTATTATAGAAATAAATATTAATTATATAAAATAAATACTCTATATAGTTTTATATAAATTAAATTTATTTATATTAAACTTTTTATTAAACTTTATAATACTTTTTATAAGTTTAATACTATAAAGATATAAAAATATAATAAAAATATTAACTTTTATTTATTTTTAGTAATTACTATTTAGTAATTACTATCTATAATAAAAGTATTTAAAATACTTAAAACTTTTATAAACTTTAGTA
>JALNQF010000465.1:0-28437 GCA_028456385.1 Ophiosphaerella korrae | reverse complement strand
CGTATATAGTACTTAGCTTAATACTTAGCTTAATACTTAAGTTAATACTTAAGTTAATACTTAAGTTAATACTCGAGCTAAAGTAGTTAGGTTTAAGTAGGTACTAGTTTACTTAACTTAATTAAGGTAGTAAGACTCTTAATTATTAGATTTTAAAAGAAGTTATAGTAGTTTAATAAAAAGGCTTTTTTATAATAGCTATATAAGGGCTTTATTAGAGAGAGATACTAAAGCTTTTAGAAAAGCTCTTTTTTAGATTAATTACTTATAACTTAATAGTACTAGGTATAAACTAAGTAGATTAATTTTTTTTTTTTTTTTAAACTCTAGCCCTACGCTCTATCTATATATCTACGATATAGTAGTCTTAGCTAGGTCTCTTAAGATAGTAGTAAGCTAGATCCTTAATACTTCTTCTATTAAGGTACTAGTTTCTTTATTATATTAGTTATACTAATATAGTCTATCTTCTTATATATAAGATTTTTTGTTTAATTCCTTTGTTTATAAAAGTTAAGGCTATAATCCTTTTAACTATAGTAAGGTTAGTAGCTTAGTAATTGCGTATATAATCGCGCATATAATTACGTATTAAGTATCTAATTATATAACTTATCTAATAAAAAGCTAACTATTAATTAAGTTAAGTAACTAACTTATTTATTAACTTTACTTATTTTATAGAAGCTTACTTACTTTTATTACTTTTACTTAGTTCTAAGGTTTTAATATATTAAATACTTTTAAGATAAGTAATATATTAATAAATATAGATAACTAGTATATAAAAGTAACTTATACTACTACTTCTAAAGTTACTAAGCTAGACTTCTACTATAAAGAATAAAATAAGCTTAAGCTATAAATTTTATAACTTAATTTCTTTTTTAAAGTAAACTAAGTTTAAAATAAAAATAGAGCTATACTTATATTATTTTATATAAAGAGTAAAGTAAAAAAATAGGTTTTACTATACTTTAAAAAATACTTTAATAATAATAATAATAACTATAATAATATATTTAAAGAATAGATTAAGTTTAAAAATAAAGTATAATAAGCTTTTTTACTAGTAAATAAGATAGTAGTAGTAAAGTATATAATATAGTAGCTATAATAATATAAAGTAGTAGTAAACTATACTAATAAGTTCTAAAGCTACCTAATATAAATAGAATAGAATAATAAGTTATTAATAAAGATATTTTAATAGAAACTTAAAAGTAATATTTAAAGTAAGCTAATATATAGAAAAGCTATAATTAAGATATTAGAAAACTTAATAAAAGAAGTAATTTAAGTTAATAACTATATATATAAATATATAGTAAAAGCTAAGAATAGTAAAGTACTATATAGAAAGTAAAAAGTATAAACCTAAGTATAAGTACTAATATAAAAATAACTAAGTTTAAAGTAGCTATAAATACTTTAAGCTAAATAAGATATATATTATTAATATAAACCTAAGAAAATAAAAATACTATTACTATAAAGACTTTAAAAGAATAAAAAGCTAAAAGTACTATAAATATAGTAAAATAGAGAACCTAGTAAAGAATTACTAAGTAAAGAATAAGATAATATAATAAATTAATATACTTAAGAAGTAAAATAATACTAGAGAAGAAGAATAGAAAGTAATCTTTAAAAAAAAGTAAAAGAAAAAAGATTATAAGACTATAAACTTTTAGTAGTAAAATATAAGTAAAAGATATAACTACTATAAAATTACTATAAAGCTAAGTAACTTTATAATAGATAATAATATAAAAGCTATAAATATACTACTAAGAGTATAAAGCTATATAAAAAAGTATTAGCTAAAGTAGAAGTAAGCTAAGATAAATACTTTAAAATACTTTTAGTTATACTAAAGAAGAGTAGAGTATAAGTATAAAATAATACTATATCTAGGAAAGTAAGTATATATAGCCTAAAAAAAAAAAAAAAAAAAACTAAGAGCTTAAAACTTCTAAATATAAAATAGTACTTAGAATACTAAAGCTAAAGTAAGAAAATACTAAAGTATAAGATAGATTTATAAAAGAAATCTAGAAACTAGTAGATAGCTACTACTTAGTAAAAGAATAGTAAGATAAAAAATACTAAGTAAAGTAAACCTAATAATATAAATTATTATATATAAATAATAATTAAGTACTAATTAATATAGATTAAGTATTAATATAAAAACTATAATACTAGCTATACTTATATAATCTAAACTACTTATTACTATTATAAATAAGATATTACTATAATAACTACTTTACTTACTATTTTAATAAGATAAGATCTAGATATAAATAGAATTAAGAAAAGTATATAAAGATAATATATAAATAATACCTATAAAATAAGTAAAAAGCTAAGTACTTTCTAAGTATAACTAAAGAAAAATAAATATAAGTAAAATACTTATAAATAACTAATATATTAATATAATCTAGTAAACTTATATACTAAAGAAGTATAAATAATATAAAAAAATTAAAATACTTTAAAGATTTTAGTAAAAGATAAATAAAGATTATAAGATTAAGTTTTTTTTAAGTAAATAGCTAATATTAGATATATATCTAGAAGCTATAATACTATTAATACTAAAAGACTTATTAAACTCTTAGTAAAGATTAGAAAAGAAAAAATAAAAGTATTAGTAGATTTAGAGTTATTTATAAACCTAATTATACTTAAAGTAGTAAAATAAGTAAGACTCTAACTATAAGTAAAGAAGATACTATATCTAATCTATATTATAAATAGATAACTAATACTAAGAAACTTAATAGTTAGTAATAAAGTAACTATAGAGATTTATAATAGAGTCTCTTATTATTAACTATAAGTAACTACTAAGAGTTATTAGTAGATTAAGAAGTAATAATAAAAGCTTATATTATAATTAGTAATAACTATAAATAATAGTTTAATTTATATATATAATATTAAGTATTAGTATTTTAGGTTAGAGATTAGATTACTAATACTATTCTAATAATATATATCTTATTATATTATAGATATAATAAGAGAAAACAAGATAGAGCTAATTAGTTTATACTTAAGCGCTAACAAAGTATAAGAAGAGTAAAGTAATAACCTTAATTAAGAAGTTAGTTATAACTAAGATATATAATAACTTTATAACTTTATAAGGCTTAGTACCTATAAAGCTATAAAGCTATAGAAATAGTAGTACTATATAGTTAATAGTAATACGTATTATTAGAATAGTATTAGAAATTTAATCCTTTAACTATAAAATACTAATATAAGATATTTATAAAATATCTTCTATTATTTATAGTTATTATAGATTACTATATAAGCTTTTATTATTATTACTTAATCTACTAACTTTTATAAGATAAGATACTATAGTTAATAATAGTAAGCCTATTATACTTTACTAATTTAGTTATTATAAGAAGTAAAGTATAAGTAGTATATAGTCTAGCTAATATAATAGTAGAAAGTTTAAATAAGAAAGTAGCTAAAGTACTTATAAGTAGCTATAAGTTAGATAAGATAGTATAAAAATAAATTAAAGACTACCTAAATAACTTAATCTCTAAAAAAGAAAATATAAAGATAGTAATTAACACTTTAGAAACCTAGAATAAAAAACTCTAAGAGTACGTAAAATAAAATAAAGCCTAAATTAAAGTTATTATTAAAGAATAAAACTAAATAGAGTTAATTATATAATAACTAAAAATAAGTATAATAGAGAAGCTACTAAAGATACTTATACTTAAGAAGTTTAATAAAATAAGAGAAAACCTAAAACCTTTTATAGCTTTAGTATAACTCTAGATTAATATATAAGTACTATACTTTAATAGAGAAGATAAGAAAGTAATATATATAGTAATAAACTAGAAAGATAAAATAAAAGCTATTTTTAGAAGTTATAAATACTTTACTAGATAAATAAGAGTATTATTTAGAGATATAGATATTACTTAATAAGCTAAAAAAAGACTAGAAAAACTTATATAAAATAAAAGTATTTCTAAGTATATATTATAGTTTAAATAACTATTATAAAATATAAAATAGAATAAGCTATTTCTAATATTATAATTTAAATAAAAACTAAATTTAAAAAAACAATATAAAATAATCTATATAAAGAAACTAAGAATACTAAAAGCTTTAAAGTAATAAGTAATATAAATTAATAATAATCTTTAAGAATAGAAAAAAAAATAAGTATAGAGGATCTACTTAGAACTATAATAAAAAAGACTCTATAATCTTTAATACTAATAAAGATAGAAAGAAAAAGAAGAATAAAGACTTTATATACTTTAATTATAGTAAACTAGGCTACTATATAAAGAACTACTAATCTAAATAGAAAAAAGATATAGTATATTATAAATATAAAAAACTAAGATACTTTATAAAAGACTATAGAAGTAAAGACTCTAAAAAAAGAAAAGGAAACCTAGTTAAAAATAACTAAAGAAAGAAAAGAAGTACTAAAAGTATAGCCTAAACCTTAGAAAAAAGTAGCTAGAAGTAAAAAAGTATAGTATATAATACTCTATTAAACTTTTTATTATAATAATAACTACTTTATATACTTTTTTAGTAAATAAAGAGTAGTATAGTTTTTATAAAAATATAGAGTAGTAGTAATAAAAGAAAAAAGAATAAAAGTATAGCTAGAAGAAGTAGTATATATAATAAACTTACTAGTAAAAGATCTAGAAAGAGAAGAGCTCTAGATACTATTAATCTAAGCTAAAAGACTAGTACTAAATAAAGAAACTACTATAGCTTCTTCTAAAAAACTATAAAAAAGTAAGAGATAAGTTAATATAAAAAATATAGAGTATACCTAGTTAAATATATATAGTTATAATAGCTATATAATAGTAGATATATTAGAATAGAATAAAAATTAGAAATTTATTTAGAAATACTTACTAGCTATAAGTATAGAGAAAGTATATAAAAACTAGAAAGAATATAATCTTAAAGTAATAAAGTTTATAATATTTTAAAACTAGATAGAATAATAAATAGTTATAGTAAGAAGAATACTTATATAAAGAGAGTAGTAGTATCTTATAAGAAAAACGTAATAGATTAATAAAGCCTATATACTAAGAATACTAGTAGTATACTATATCCTAATAATAACAAGACCTAGTATAGATAAGTACTAGATAGAAGACAATAAAAGAATAGATCTAGAATATCTAGTATATCTAGAAATTATATAGGTATTATACTTAAATATATACTACTACTTATATAGAGAAGAAAAAGTATAAAACTATATATAGCTAAAATAAAGACAAGACTATATAAGAGTTATCTTAAAGAAAGAAATTTAAAGTTAGAAAATAATTTAGATTCTTAATAAAGAATATATATTAATTAGACTAAGACTAAAGCTATTAAAAGAATACGTAAAAGAAAGGCTATAGTATAAGTATATATATAATAAATATCTAAAATATAAAAATTATAAGTATAAAATAAGATAATAGCTCTAGAAGGATAGATAATTTAAAGAAAAACCTAAGTAAGAAAAGCTAGAAAGTATAATAGGCCTATACGTTATAAAAACAAGTATATACTAAGAATAGAAAGTATAAATTATAATTAATAGTAGAGCTACAAGAAATTTTATATCTAAGAAGTTTATAGAAATATAAGGAATATATTATATAATAAAGAAGTATCTTTAATAACTAAGTATAATTAAAGGAAAACTATTCTAAGAACTTATTAAGTTTAAAATAGTACTCTTAATACTAAAATTAAAAGAACTAGAAATTAAAAATATAGTTATAGATATAATATTAGGTATACTATAGTTAAAAATAACTAACCTAAGGATTAACTAGAGAATAGAGAAAATTAGCTACTCTAAAAAAGATATATTAAAAGCTAATATAACAATATATAAAAGATAGTTCCTAGAAGAATATAAGAAATAAGAAAAATAACTTACTAAACTAGATAACTACCTTCTAGAATATTAACTATAGGATCTAGTAATAGAACTAAAAGAAGGAAAAAACGTAAAATATAGCCTAGTTTATAAGAAAATAGAAGAAGAATCTAAGATTAAAAGAATATTTATATAGAATATAGTTAAGAAAAGATAGATATAAGAATCTAAATCCTTAGTAGTATATAGACTTATATTTATAGATAAGAAAGAGATAGATAAAAAATAACCTTACGTAAATTTTAGAAAAACAAACGTAATTATAAGTAAGAACTATTACTCCTTACTATATATAAATAAGATATAAGATAGACTATAAAAAGCTTAAATCTTTATAAAACTAGATATCTAAAACGCCTACTACTAAATTAGAATTAAGAAAAGAGATAAATAAAAAACTATATTTAGAACGTAATATAAACTATATAAATACTTAGTTATACTATATAGATTAATAAATATACTAGTAGTGTTTTAAGAAAGAATTAATATAGTACTAAGAGAGTACTTAGATATATTTATATTTATATACCTAGATAATATTCTTATATTCTTAGAGATAGAAGAAGAATACGTATAATATATATATAAAGTACTAGAAAAGCTAGTAGAAAGTAAAATATTCTTTAAAATAAGAAAATACAAATTCTATATAAAAGAGATAGACTTCCTAGGATTTATTATAGAACTAGGAAAGATTAAGATTAATTTAAATAAGATTAAAGTAATCTAAGAATTACTAATACCTAAAAACCTATAAGAAATATAATAGTTTTATAGATTAGTAAACTTCTATAAAAAGATAATAATTAACTAGTTAGAACTAATAAAACTATTAACTAACTTTATAAAGAAAGATATACTATTTAAATAGACTAAGGAATATAAAGAAGTATTTAACTAAATTAAATAGAGATTTATAGAAAACCTAGTTATTAGAATATATAATCTAGACCTACCTATAATAGTAAAAATAGATATATCTAATATAGTATATAGAATAGTACTAATATAAGAAAACCTAGATATAAAATAAAAACACTTAGTTAAGTACTTTTCTAAGAAAATAAAGCTAGTAAAGCTAAACTATCTAATCTATAATAAAGAAATACTAGTAATTTATAAAGTATTTAAATAATAGAGAGTATATTTATAAAAAGTAAAATACTAAATAAAAGTCTATATAGACTATAAGAATCTTAAAAAATTTATAATAAATAAAGACTTCTTATAATACTATATAAGATAGTAGAAGTTTCTATTAATATTTAATATAGAAATAATATATACTAAGAGTAAAGATAACTAGTTTATAGATACTCTAAGTAGAAGACTAGATTTATAAAAAGAAGTAAACACTACTAGTATAGTTTTAATTAAAAATAAAGAAGGATATTTAGTCCTAAATATACTTAAGATAGCTATAATACTTAAAAGGAAGAATAGTAAACTTAATAAATAGATTTAAAAAAAAATAGAAAAAGCCTCTAAAGAAATAGAAAAGCTTAAAACTAAAAAAGAAATTATAAAAGTATATAAAAGAATATATATTCTAAAGAAAATATAGAGAGAATTTATATAATAGTTTTATAAACTACTAGTATATAGATACTAAAGTATTAATAAAATATTAGATAGACTCTTAAGAGATTACTATATTCTAAGAGTAAGATAACTAGTAACTAAAGTACTATAAGACTATATAGAATATTATAAGAATAAGTATAATAAATACGTACTATATAAGATACTATAACTAGTTAAAGTACTAGAATAACTATAAAGAGTTATTATAATAGACTTTATTATAAAACTACTAAAGTCTAAACATTTAATATTAGGAGTTAAATATAATAGAATCCTAATAATAGTAAATAAGCTTATAAAGTACTTATACTTTAGACTATATAAAGAGAAAAGTAAGATAGAGGTTACTATATACTAGGTTCTAGGAACTATAATTAGCTAATATAGTATTCTAGATAAGATTATTATAGATAGAAATATAAGATTTATATTAAAACTATAAAGAATAATATTAGTATAATTAGGAATTTAGTATATAATGTTAATAGTATACTACTTATAGATAGATAGATAATTAGAATATATAAACTAAATAGTAGAATAGTACTTAAGATATTACTTTAACTATAACTAGAATAATTAGGTATAACTTCTACCTATAGTATAGCTAGTATATAATAGCGTAAAGAATATAGTATTAAAAATATTACTCTTTTTTATAAACTATAGATTTAACCCTAATATATATAGGATACTAAGAACTTAGATATCTTAGTTTTTAAGAAGAGAAAACTTTATAAATAGACTTAAAGAAATATATAATTAACTATAATAAAATATAGAATTCCTATAGAATTAAATAGTAAAGTACTATAATAAAAAATACTAAAAGAGACTTTAATTTAAAGAGAGAGAAAAAGTATAGTTAGTATAAAAGAATATTAAAAGTAAATAGCTAAGTTCTAAACTAGATTATATTAAGATTAAACTATATAAAGTTAAGAAGAAAGTTATACTAGTTATATTTAAACTAAAGCTACTAGATAAGATAAAGATATACTTAACGTTTTATATAGTACTACTAGAGAAAGTACTATAAAAAGTAGAACTACTAGTATATAAAGTAGATATATATAGAGAATAAGAAGAATAAAAAGTTAAAAAAATCTTAGTATACTAGTTCTATAATAAAAGAAACTATTACTTAGTAAAATAGATAAGTATAGATAAAAAAGGGAAACTATAAGAAAATATATAGAAACTAGAAAATAACCTTAATTACTTTAAGAAACTAAAAGAGTTCTAAAATTAAAACTTTCTAGAACGCCTAGTAGTAAACTAGGAAAACCTACGATACTACTAATAGATAGAGAGGAGATAGGAGCACTTAATATAATAGGAGCTAGAGTAGCCTCTATAGTATCTTTAAAGTCTATCTTAGCTTCTAAGGTATAAAACTATTTAGATAACTTAGCGTTATTATACGCTATTAGCTTATAAAGGTAGTTAGTATAAGCCTAAAGTTTTACTATCTTATAAGTAGTTTTAGAAATTAAGTTATACTAAGCTTACTCTATATTAGCTAGCTATAATAATAGTTTTACTTAAACCCTATTAATTACTTACCTTATATAATTTAGAACCTAAAGATATAGTTATAATTAAATACTTACTATTATAGTTGTAATAAGAGAAAACTAACTTAAGCTAATTAGCTTTACCTTAGATAATAATAATACGTATAATCTATAGAATAATAAACTTAATTAGGAAACTAACTATAATTAAGATACGTAATAAATTTATAATTTATAATCTTAGTAAATATAAAGTATAAAGCTAAACACGTAATAAATTTATAATTCGTAATCTTAGTAAATACAAAGTACGAAGCTAGCTAAGAAATATAAGTATATAGTTAGTAGTAATATATATTATTAGGATAGTATTAGTAATCTAATCTCTAACCTAGAACGCTAATACTTAATATTATATAAACAAATTAATAATTATTTATAGCTATTACTAATTACTATATAAGCTTTTATTATTACCTTGTAATCTACTAATAACCTAAGAGTTACTAGGAAGTTAACTCTAGTATACCTATTATACTTATACTCTACTAGAGAGACGCTAAAAAGACTATATTAATACTAAATATTAGTATAAATATACTTACTATATACTTTACTATCTTTTAAAGAAATAAGATAAGTTAACTTAAGACTATTATAATAAAAATAAAGAAATATCTTAATACTATTTTAAGTAACCTAATTAGTAAGAAGTACTTTATTATATTAGAAATAATAAGGTATAGAGAATAATAAAGAACTTAATATCGATAAAGAAATAGAGTTAATAACTCTAGTACTAAGATAGAGAAATAAGAACCTACTTAGAGAGGAGAATAGTATTATAGACGTAATAAGAGAAAACAAGATAGAGCTAATTAGTCTATACTTAAGCGCTAATAAAGTATAAGAAGAGTAGAGTAATAACTTTAATTAGGAAGTTAGTTATAACTAAGATACGTAATAACTTTATAACTTTATAAAGCTTAGTATCTATAAAGCTATAAAGCTAGTAGACTTTATAACTTTATAAGGCTTAGCGCCTATAAAGCTATAAAGCTATAGAAATAGTAGTACTATATAGTTAATAGTAATACGTATTATTAGGATAGTATTAGTAATTTAATCCTTTAACTATAGAACGCTAATATAAGATAGGTATAAAATATCTTCTATTATCTATAGTTATTATAGATTACTATATAAGCTTTTATTATTATCTCCTAATCTACTAACTCTTATAAGATAAGATACTATAGTTAATAATAGTAGGCTTATTATATATTAACTATATACTTATACTAATCTATTTATATATAACTATAGATTACTTTAATCTATTAGTATATTATTATAGATTACTTTAATCTATTTATATATAATTATAGATTACTACTATATATCTTAGTTATAAGTAGTTTTCTAATTAAAATTATTACTTTACTTGTCTTATACTTTATTAGTATCTAAGTTAAGATTAATTAGCTCTATCTCGATTTCTCTTGTTATACCTATAATACTATCTCCTCTTCTAAGTAGGCTCTAGATTATCTACTCTAGGGCTAAAGTTATTAATCTAGTTTCTTTATTAATATTAAGCTCTTTATCTTTTTATATACTTACTAAATCTACTTTCTATTATCTTTAATTAGTAGATTATATATTATATTATAGTATTACTATATTTCTTTAAAATATAGTAAGGCTTATAAAGTATATATTTATATTAATACTAATATATCTTGTAATCTTTTTAGTATATCTCTTATAGAATATAAGTTAATAATACTTATTTTTATGTCTATACTTATTTATAATAGAGAGAGCTATTAACTATACTTAAGATAAACTATCTAAATAAATTACTAAAGCTAAAAAAGAACGTAATTAAATTCTAAGTATATAAGTAGAAAATTATACTTATTTAATTTATCTTTATAAAATAAAAGCTTTAAATAATAAGAAGTCTATTAAATAAGCTACTTTTATAGAGTCTAAGCTTAATTTTAAAGTTATAGTAGAGGTTACTCTTACTCCTATTATATTAGGCGTTCTTATTACCTTTTTATCTAGTAGTAGTAGTATTAATTTTCTTAGTTTACTATAAAGTACTTTAGAGAGTTTTAACTTTAGAACTCTTTTAGTTTTTTAAAGTAATTAAAGTTATTTTCTAGTTTCTATATATCTTCTTATAGTTACTTTTTTTTATCTATACCTATCTATTTTACTAAGTAGTAGTTTCTACTATTATAGAACTAGTATACTAAAATTTCTTTAACTTTTTATTCTTCTTATTCTCTATATATATCTACTTTATATACTAGTAGTTTTATATTTTATAGTACTATCTCTAGTAATACTATATAAAAGGGTAAGTATATCTTTATTTTACTTAGTAGTTTTAGTTTAAATATAATTAGTATAACTTTTTTTTTAACTTTATATAGTCTAATCTTTATATAGTTAAGTTTTAAGCTTAATTATTTACTTTTAATATTTTTTTATACTAACTATACTTTTTCTCCTTTTTTAAATTAAGGTCTCTTTTTATACTTTTTATTATAGTACTTTACTATTTAATTATATAGGAATTCTACGTCCTATCTTAGTTAATTATATATTTCTTTTAGTCTATTTATAAGGTTTTCTCTTCTTAAGGTCTAAGATTCTATATTTCTTAGTATTCTATATATAAAGATTAAATCTATAGTTTATAAAGAAAAGTAATACTTTTATTACTATATTCTTTACGCTATTATATACTAACTATACTATAGGTAGTAACTATACCTAGTTAAAGTAGTATCTTAAGTACTATTCTACTATCTAGTTTATTCTTTCTAATTATCTATCTATTTATAGATAATATACTATTAATATTATATATTATATTCTTAATTATACTATTATTATTTTCTATAGTTTTAATATAAACTATATATCTTTATTTATAATAATCTTATCTAGAGTACTATATTAGCTTATTATAGTTATTATAACCTAATATATAGTAACTTCTATTCTACTTTTTTCTTTATATAGTCTAAAGTATATATACTTTATAAGCTTATTTACTATTATTAGGATTTTATTATATTTAACTCCTAATATTAGGTTTTTTAATTTAGGTAGCTTTGTAATAAAGTCTATTATTATTACTCTCTAAAGTTATTTTAGTACTTTAACTAGTTATAGTATTCTATATAGTACGTATCTATTATACTTATTTCTATAGTATTCTATATAATCTTATAGTACTTCTTCTACTAGTTATTTTACTTTTAGGATATAGTAGTTTCTTAGAAGTTTATTTAGTATTTTCTTAATTTCCTAGTATCTATATACTAGTAGCTTATAGAATTATTATATAAATTCCCTTTAGATCTTCTTTAGAATATATATCCTTCTATAAGCTTATATAAATCCTTTTTAGATTTCTAGTTTTTCTATTTTTTTAAATACTTCTTATATTATTTTCTAAATCTATTTATCTAGCGTACTAGTTATTCTTTTAAGTATAGTAGCTATTTTAAGTATATTTAAGACTAAATATCTATTTTTATTCTTAATTAGAACTATACTAGTAGTATTTACTTCTTCTTATAAGTCTAGCTTTCTACTTAGAGTATCTATAAATTAATTATCTTTTCCTTTTATATATATAATTTCTAAGTTAAATATTAATAAGAATTCCTACTATCTTATATAGTATTATAATAAATCTTTTTTTATTATAAACTTTATAAGGTTTTTATAATCTATATAAACTTTTATTTTATACTTTACTTCTTATAAGTATATTCTTTATTATTTAAATACTTTATAGATTACTAGTATCTCTTTATTATAAATTAAGTAGTTAAGCTCTACTAGTTTTATTTTCTTAAAGAAGTATTTAACTAAGTATTCTTATTTAGTCTTTAGGTCTTCCTATATTAGTACTATTCTATAGACTAAATTAGATATATCTATTTTTACTATTACTAGTAAGTTATTATAATACTAAGTAGTAGGTAAGCTATTATATTATACGCGATTAGGCTAAGTAATATAGCGTAGTAGAACACGTAACTATTTAGTAGTAAACGCTCTAGAGCGAACGCTCTAGAGTAAATACTCTAGAGTAAGCGCTTAGGAATAAATACTAGATAGTAAGTATATAAGAATGTTAATAGACCTTTATAGACTATTGTATTTAATCTCTTCTTTACCTCTTATCCTAATAGAGTATTATAACTAATACTTTAATTAGATTCTTATCTATCTATTAATACTTATATACCTTGTAATACTCTAATAAAAGCTAACTATTAATTAAGTTAAGTAACTAACTTATTTATTAACCTCGCCTATCTTATAGAAGCCTACTTACCCTCGTTACTCTTACTTAGTTCTAAGGACTTAATATATTAAATACTTTTAAGATAAGTAATACGTTAATAAATATAGATAACTAGCGTATAAGAGTAACTTATACTACTACTTCTAAGGTTACTAAGCTAGACCTCTACTATAGAGAATAAAATAAGCTTAAGCTATAGATCTTATAACTTAATCTTTTTTTTAAAGTAGACTAAGTTTAAGATAAAGATAGAGCTATACTTATATTATCTTATATAAGGAGTAAAGTAGAGAAATAGGTTACGCTATACTTTAAGAAATACTTTAATAATAATAATAGTAACTATAACAAGATATTTAAAGAATAAATTAAGTTTAAAGATAAAGTATAATAAGCTTTTCTACTAGTAAATAAGATAGTAGTAGTAGAGTACGTAATATAGTAACTATAACAATATAAAGTAGTAGTAGACTATACTAATAAATTCTAAAGCTACGTAATATAAATAGAATAGAATAATAAGTTATTAATAAGGATATTTTAATAGAGACTTAAGAGTAATATCTAAAGTAAGCTAATACGTAGTAAAGCTATAATAAAGACGTTAGAAGACCTAATAGAAGAAGTAATTTAAGTTAATAACTATATATATAAATATATAGTAGAAGCTAAGAATAGTAAAGTACTATATATAGATAGTAAGAAGTATAAAGCTAAGTATAAGTACTAACGTAAATATAAGAATAACTAAGTTTAAGGTAGCTATAAATACTTTAAGCTAGATAAGATATATATTAATAATATAAACCTAGGAAAACAAGAATACTATTACTATAAGAACTCTAAGAGAGTAAAAAGCTAAAAATACTACAAGTATAGTAAAATAAGGTACTTAGTAAAGAATTACTAAGTAAAGAATAAGATAATATATTAAATTAATATACTTAAGAGGTAAGATAATAATAGAGAGGAAGAATAAGAAGTAATCTCTAGAAGAAGCTAAGAGAAAAGAGATTATAAGACTATAAACCTCTAGTAGTAAGATATAAGTAAAAGATATAACTACTATAAGATTACTATAAAGCTAAGTAACTTTATAATAGATAATAAAGTAAAAGCTATAAATATACTACTAAGAGTATAAAGCTACGTAAAGAGGTATTAGCTAAAGTAGAAGTAAGCTAAGATAGATACCTTAGAATACCTTTAGCTATACTAGAGAAAGGTAAAGTATAGGCGTAAAACAACGCTATATCTAAGAAAGTAAGTATATATAGCTTAGGATAAGAATAAGAAAGAAAACTAAAAGCTTAAGACTTCTAAATATAAAATAGTACCTAGAATACTAGAGCTAAAGTAAGAGAACGCTAAAGTATAACATAGATTTATAAAAGAAATCTAGAAACTAGTAAATAGCTACTACTTAGTAAAAGAATAGTAAGATAAAGAATACTAGATACGTAAAGTAAAGTAAATCTAGTAATATAAATTATTATATACTAATAATAATTAGGCGCTAATTATTATAGATCTAGTATTAATATAAGAACTATAATACTAGCTATACTTATATAACCTAAACTATCTACTACTATTATAGATAGGATCTTACTATAATAACTACTTTACTTACTATTCTAATAAGATAAGATCTAGATATTTTCTTTATAGAAAATCTAAATATAAATAGAACTAAGAAGAGTATATAAACGTAAGATATAAATAATACCTATAGGATAAGTAAGAAGTAGAGTACTTTCTAGGTATAACTAAAGAAGATATAAATATAAGTAAGATACTTGTAAATAACTAATATATTAATCTAATCTAGTAAACCTATACACTAGAAAAGTATAAATAATATAAAGAGATTAAGATACTCTAAGGATTTTAGTAAAAGATAAATAAAGATTATAAGATTAAGTTTTTTTTAAGTAAATAGCTAACACTAGATATATATCTAGAAGCTATAATACTATTAACGCTAAAAGACTTATTAAACTCCTAGTAAAGATAAGGAGAAAAAGAATAAAAGTATTAGTAGATTTAGGGTTATTTATAAACCTAATTATACTAGAAGTAGTAGAATAAGTAAGACTCTAACTATAAGTAAAGAAAATACTATATCTAATCTATATTGCAAATAGATAGCTAATACTAAGAAACTTAATAGTTAGTAATAAAGTAACTATAAAGATTATTATTTAAGGATATAGTATAAGGATTACCTTAGACGTATTAGTTTTAGCTAACAAAGATATTATACTAGGACTCTTATAGCTACAAGAGTTTAATCCTAGAGTTAATTAGAAAAACTAGAACTTCTTATTTAATAACTATAAAGATATACGTAGATCTAAGCCTACGTATTAGTAGCGTTTAATAGTAGATAAGAAGGTACTATATAAGAGAGTAGCTTTAATAGTAACTTATTAGGAAAGAATAAGTAACTCTATAAGTACTAGTAGGGTACTAGGCTAAGAAGTAAGAGTAAAGAAGTAACGCGTAACTCTTAAGATCTTAGAATAATATAAGAAGTTTAGCTACTTGTTTATAAAAGAGATAGATATACTAGTATTACTTAAGTACTAACTTTAGGACTATACAATTAAGTTATAAGAAAGAAAAGAGCTACTTTTTAGACCTATTTACTAATTAATAGAGAGTAAATTAGTAATACTCTAAGAAAAACTAAATAGAGATCTAAAAAAAGGATATATATAAGAATCCTTATTATTAGTAGGATTTCTAATTCTCTTTATACTAAAGAAGAAAGAACTACTAAAGATATACGTAAACTACTAAAAACTAAACAATATTATAGTAAAAGACTAATACCTACTACTAAATATAGATAAACTCTAAAATAAGCTAAGCTAAGCTAAGATTTTTATAAAGCTAGACCTAAAGGATAGATACTACTTAATATAAATTAAAGTAAGTAAAAAGTAGAAGATAGTATTCTAAATACACTATAGATATTATAAGTATATAGTAATACCCTTTAGACTAATAAATATACTAGTAACGTTCTAAAGACTAATTAACAATATATTATAAGAATACTTAGATAAGTTTATTATAGTATACCTAGACAATATACTAATATATTTTAAAGAAGAAAGTAAGTACGTAGAGTAAGTAATAATAGTACTATAGTACTTAGACTAATATAACCTATAACTAAAGCTAGAGAAGTATAAATAGTATAAAATAGAAGTAGAGTTTCTAGAATATATAATAGGTATTAACAAAGTTAAGATAAGCTAAGAAAAGATTAAAGTAGTAGAAGAATAGAAAGAACCTAAGATAGTTAAAGACGTATAATTATTCTTAGGATTTATTAACTTTAACTAATACTTTATAGAAGAATTTTTAAAAAAAGTACTACTACTTATAAAGCTTATAAAAAAAGATATAATATAAGAATAAAGAGTAGAGTAGAAATAAGCTTATAAAGAACTTAAGTAAGCTTATATTATACTACTAGTTCTAAAGTAATTTTATAGTAATAAGACCTTAGTTATTAAGATAGATATATCTAACCTAGCTTATAGAGTAATAGCGCTACAAGAGTATAAAGAGAAATAGTATCTAATTATATACTATTTAGAGAAGTTTATAAAATAAAAAGAAAGATATAACGTATATAATAAAGAGCTACTTATAATAGTTAATATACTTAAATATTAGAGAGTATACGCTAAAAGCGTAGTAGAAGTAATTATTAAGATAGATTATAAGAACTTAATATACTTTATAATAAGTAAAAAGTTAAAAGATAAGTAGATATAATAGTTAGAGCTACTAAGATAGTATAAATTTAAGATTTAGTACGTACTAAGTAAGGAAAATAGCTAAGTAGACACGCTTAGCTAAAGATATAATATTATAGGAAAGAAATAAGTAGTAAAAGAAGTTATACTCTAAGATAATAGATAAAGATACCTAGTACTAAATATACAACTAGTAGAAGAGTAAGAAATTAATAACCTAGTTAAGATTATAAATAAAGTTCTAGAAGAATTATAAAAAGTAATTATATAATAATACTATAATAACCTAGTATATAAGTACCTAGAGATTACACAAACTATAGAACTAATCTAGAGGAATTATAGATTTAGTAAGATAAAGGAGAAAGTAACGTAGTTTATTAAAGAATATATAGATTACTAGAAGAATAAGTATAAGATATATATACTCTATAAAGAAATATAAGTAATTAAGATACTAGAAGAACTATAGATAGATATTATAATAGACTTTATTATAAGACTACTAATATTAAAAGACTTAGTAATAAAAATAAGATATAATATAATAATAGTAATTATAGACTAATTTATAAAATACACTAAGATAGAGAAATTCTAAAGTAACTATATAGTAGATTAGCTAGGATACGTACTACTAGAAGTACTAATACAAAGATATAGGATACTAAAAAGTATTATTAGTAATAGAGATAAGCTTTTTATATCTAATTACTAGATAACGCTACTTATAGTAATAGAGATAAAAAGAAAGCTATTAATAGCCTATTATCTATAGATAGATAGATAGAATAAATTAATAGGACGTTAAAGATATACCTAAGGAATTATAGTAATTAGAAGTAGAATAATTAAGTATTACTATTACTTATAGTATAATTAGTATATAATAATAAGTACTTAAAAGTAATAAGTAAAATACTATATTTTATAAACTATAAGATATACTCTAATTTATTTAAGAGAATACTACTAGGACCTAAGATAGAAGTAGTATTAGTTAGAGTTAAAGATATATAAGAACTCTATAATAAGATAAGATAAAAACTAAAAGAAGCTTAGAAATAAAGTATTTCTTATATTAACTAAAAATAAAAAATAGTACTTTAGCTAAAAGAAGGAGATAAAGTATATCTTTATATAAAGAATCTATAGATAAAGTAACTTAGTAAAGAACTAGACTATATTAAGGTTAGACTATTTTTAGTTAAGGAAGATAATAGGCTAGTAATAAAAACACTAGAACTACTTAAAGATACTAAGGTATACCCTAAGTTTTATATAAGCCTACTAAAACTAGCTAAGTTAAAAATACTAGTATAGTAATAATATTAATATTAGAAAGAAGAAGATAATAAGTTTAAAGTTAAAGACCTATAGAGATATTAAGAAATAGGACGTAACGCCTTCTAAAGTATATAGTTTCTCTAAAAGTAGCTAGTAAAATAGAAAGGCTACTTAGTAAGTAAAAATATATAGGAACCTAAAGCTAATCTATAAAATTATTAGTAAATACTTAAGAAAGTAAAAAACAAGTATAATATACTAGGATATACAAGATATATAAAGCTATAGCTAGGATATAATAGATATATTAGTAAAAGAAAGTTTTATAATAAACCTAACTACGTAGAGCTTATAAAGTACTCTTAGTTATAATAAATTTATTTAATAAGCTAATAGTAGACTAAATAGTAAGAGAAGAGGTAATATTAATAGTAGTAGTAGAATAGTTAAGAACCTATACTAAGACCTTATTACCTTCTTACTCTAACTCTAACACTAAGTATAAGGCTTTATAACAAGTACACTCTTTAGTAGATTTTAATATTTTCTTATTATATAGTAAATAGGTAATAATAATAGTAAAAAGTTTTTTATTATTATTAGCCTTTTTATAAAACTTTTTATAAGTTTAATTTAGAAACTTTTAAGTTATACTAATATAGAGACGCTTTATATAAGTATACTTAGTATACTTTAGAGTAGAATCTAGTATAATAAAATAAAGAATACCTAAAAAAGAATAATATAAATAAAGTATTTCTAAAATATAGTTTATAGTAAAGATTTCTAATAAGAGATAAAGTCTATAAGACTATAAGAGAGGTAATATTATAGTAAGATAGTTTTTAACTAGAAGGTAGAGTAAACTACTTATAAGCTAGACCTAGCTAATAGAGGCCTAGGCCTAAAGATAGACTTAGCGTAAGAAAAAGAGATAGTATTATAATACTAAGTAGTAGGTAAGCTATTATATTATACGCGATTAGGCTAAGTAATATAGCGTAGTAGAATACGTAACTATTTAGTAGTAAACGCTCTAGAGTAAATACTCTAGAGTAAATACTTTAGAATAAGCGCTCTAGAGTAAATACTCTAGAATAAGCGCTCTAGAGTAAATACTCTAGAATAAGCGCTCTAGAGTAAACGCTCTAGAGTAAGCGCTTAGGAATAAATACTAGATAGTAAGTATATAGGAACGTTAATAGACCTTTATAGACTATTATATTTAATCTCTTCTTTACTTTTTATCTTAATAGAGTATTATAACTAATACTTTAATTAGATTCTTATCTATCTATTAATACTTATATACCTTATAATACTCTAATAAGAGCTAACTATTAATTAAGTTAAGTAACTAATTTATTTATTAACCTTACCTATCTTATAGAAGCCTACTTACTCTTGTTACCTTTACTTAGTTCTAAGGACTTAATATAGGTCTAGGTTATATATTCTAATAACTAGGTTTTTTATAAATTTTTTTTTAATCTTATTAAATACTTTATTATATTCCTTTATCTACTTAAATAGTATATCTTTCTTTATAAGTTTAGTTATTAGTTCTATATCTTTAGACTATTTTACTATTAACTTTTTATAAAAGTTTACTAACTTATAAAACTATTATACTTCTTATAAGTTCTTTAGTATTAGCTATTTATTAATTAACTTAATCTTTTTAGAGTTAATTTTAATTTTTCCTTATTTAATAATAAATCTAAAGAAGTCTATTTCTTTTATATAGAATTTGTATTTTTTTATTTTTAAAAATAGTTTATTTTCTACTAACTTTTTTAGTACTTTGTATATATATTATACGTGTTTATCTTCTATTTCTAAGAATATAAAGATATTATCTAGGTATATAAACGTAAATATATCTAAGTACTTTCTTAGTACTATATTAATTCTTTTTTAAAATACTACTAGTACGTTTATTAATCTAAAAAGTATAACTAAATATTTATATAGTTTATATTACGTTCTAAATACTATTTTCTATTTATTACTTTCTTTAATTCTAATCTAGTAGTAGGCGTTTTAGATATCTAGTTTTATAAAGATCTTAGCTTTTTATAGTTTATCTTATATTTTATCTATTTATAGTAAAGGATATTAGTTCTTGTTTATAATTATATTAGTTTTTCTAAAGTCTATATAAGGTCTTTTATTATTTATTCTCTTTTTATTTATAAATATAAGTCTATATACTACTAAAGATTTAGATTCTTATATATATATATTTTTTTTATTACGTTTTTAATAAATACTTATTTAATTTTAGATTCTTTTTTTATATTTCTATAAACTAGGCTCTATCTTATATTCTTTTCTTCTTCTAAGTCTATTACTAAGTCCTATAGCTAGTATTCTAGAAGGTAATCTTTAGGTTTTATAAGCTATTTCTCCTATTTCTTATATTCTTCTAGAAATTCTCCTTTATAAGTATCTATATTAGCTTTTAATATATTTATCTTATAGTAGCTAATTTTTCCTATTCTCTAATTAATATATAGGTTAGTTATCTATAACTATAGTATTTCTAGAATTATATCTTATTTATTTTTAATTATTATTATATCTATAACTATATTCTTAATTATTATCTCTTCTAGTTCTAGTATAGAGAAAACTATTTTAAACCTAATAAGCTCTTAGAATAGTTTTCTTTTAATTAAACTTAGTTATTAAGGATATTTTTTTATTATATAATATATTCTTTATATTTCTATAAACTTCTTTAATATAAAGTTTTTTATAGCTTTACTATTAATTATTAATTATACTTTCTTTTTTTAGTATATACTTATTTTTATAATATATAGGCTTCTTATACCTTTTAGCTATTTTTACTTAAGTAATTTTATAAATTATCTATATTTATACTATAATCTTCTTAGAATATATTTCTTAGATAACTTAGGTCTTAGCCTTACTACTATATATCCTTCTTTTAGTATTATTTCCTATCCTTAGATATCTTTTACTAGAATTACTTTTATATAGTTATAACCTTTCTTTATATAAGTTATATACTATTATTTACTTTAGAGTTCTTATATATAATATAATTCTTATCTAAGTATAATAACTATAATACTTTAAAGTATACTAGATGTTTTAGATCTATTATTTTGTTATCTCCTTCTTAGTATTTATCTTTTCTAGGTATTTTTTCTATTAGAATATAGTATACTACTAGTACTCTTAGTATATAAGCTTTATTAATCTATTATATTTTTTTTTATAAAGTATTACTATTCTCTTTATATAGGTATTCTTCTTACTATAACTATATATTACTTTATCTATTCTTAAAATAGTATAAACTATATTTTTTTAAGATTACGTTCTTTTTAGTCTTTATACGCTCTCTCTATACTTATAACTAGTAAGTATTTCTAAATAAACTTTTATTATTTATTTTATTCTTTTATATCTATTATTATATAGCTATTATAGCTATATATTTTTAACTAGGTATATTCTATACTTTTTATATTAGTTTATATTTTACTTTTTTATAGTTCTTTAAAGAAAGCTATAGTAGTCTCTTTATCTAGTACTAGTTCTTTAGCTTAGATTAATAGAATCTAGAGCTCTTCTTCTTCTAAGTCTTCTATTAGTAGGTCTATTATACATTTTATTTCTTTAAGCTATACTTATATTTTTTCTTTTATTACTACTACTCTATTCTTTTATAAGAACTATCTTACTCTCTATTTACTAAAAAGATATATATAGTAGTTATCTTTATAATAAAAAGTCTAGTAAAGTATTATATATTATAATTCTTTACTCCTAGCTACTTTCTTTTAAAGTTTAGCCTATACTTTTAGTACTTCCTTTTTACCTTCTATTGTTTTTAACTAAGCTTCTTTATCTTTTTTATAGTTTTTACTTCTATAATCTTTTATAAAGTATTTTAGTTTCTTATACTTATAATATACTATATTCTTCTTTTATTTAGATTAATAGTCTTTTAAGTAGTAGCCTTTCTTACTATAGCTAAAGTATATAAAGTTTTTATTTTTATTTTTTTTTTATCCTTATTAGTATTAAGGATAATAAGGTCTCTAATATCCTAGTTTCTAGGTTAGCTTCTATACTTATTCTTTTTCTATTCTTAAAGATTATTATTAATTTATATTACCTATTATTTTAGAACTTCTAGTATCTTAGGTTTCTCTATATATATTATTTTATATTTAATTTTTGTATTTAATCTTTATTTAAATTATAATATTAAGGATACTTTATTTTATTTTATATTTTATAATAATTATTTAAATTATAATATATATTTAGAAATACTCTTACTTTATATAAGCCTTTTAAGCCTTTCTTTTACTTATTAGGTAATATCTATATCTTTAAATACTACTCTTATTTATTTAGTAAAGTATTTATAACTTCTAAAGATAGCTTTAGTTTTATCCTTTTATATTATTAGGGCGTATATAGTATAATCTATTTAGTAAGGTTTAAACTATCTTATTATATCTCTTTTAAAGTATATTCTAATATATATTACTTTTTTTCTTTTATATTAAAGTATAGTACTTATATATCTATTTATAGCTATACTACTACTATAAAGAGTTTTAAGTTTTCTTTTATCTTATTAAACTTCTTAAGTATAGGTATTTTAAGTAGTTTCTTTATTATACTTATCTCTAGTCTTTAGGTAATTAATTCTATCTAGTTTTATTCTTTAATAATAGCTTTAATTTATACTTTATTTTACTTTAAATAGTCTTATAGTTCTTTATTCTATATTTCTAGAGTATTAATTACTATTTTTATATCTTTTTTTTCTAAGATTAAGTTATTTATATAATCTCTAATTACTTTCTATACTATATTATCTAATTTATAACTACTTAGAAGTACTTTAGCTACTTATTTAGTTAAACTTTCTACTATTGTATTAGCTAGACTATACGCTACTTATACTTTACTTCTTATAATATATTATAATAGTAACAAGAGAAATATAGATAGAACTAATTAGCCTTATAACTAAAGGATTAAGTTCTTACAAACACAAAGAATATAAACTTAATTAGAAAACTACACATAATTAAGATACTTAGAGTAATCTATAATCTATAGACTCTTAGTGTTAATAGATTATAGATTAAGGTAATCTACAATCTATTATTTTTAGTAGTAATAGATTAATAGATTAGGACAAGTATATAGTTAGTAGCGACGCGCATTATTAAGATAGTATTAGTAATTTAATTTCTTAACTATAAAACGCTAATACAAGATAGATATAAAACATCTTCTATTATTTATAGTTATTATAGATTATAATATAAGCTTTTACTATTACCTTGTAATCTACTAACTCTCTTTAGGCTATTAGGAAGTTAACCCTAGTAAGCCTATAACACCTTACTAATTTAGTTATTACAAGAAGTAAAGTATAAGTAGCGTATAGTCTAGCTAATATAATAGTAAAAAGTTTAATAAGTAAAGCCCCTAGGAGTAGTTATAAGTTAGATAGTACTATATAGGAAATAATTAAGGATTGTATAAATAAGTTAATTAATAATAAAGAAGATATAAAGATAGTAATTAAAGTATTAGAAACGTAGAATAAGGAACTACAAGATTACTTAAAATAGAATAAAGTATAAATTAAAGCTATTATTAAAAGCTAGAACTAGATAGAGCTAATTACCTAATAACTAGAAATAAGTATAACAAAGAAACTACTTAAGATACCTATTCTTAAAAAGTTTAATAAAATAAGGGAGAAATTAAGACCCTTTATAGCGTTAGTATAACTCTAGATAGATATATAAGTACTATACTTTAATATAGAAGAAAAGAAGGTAATATATATTAGACTATACCTTAAAGAAGACGTAATAAGATAGTACAAGCCCTACTAGATAGATTATACAACGTATTCTCTAATAACCTAAAAAGATAAAACTAAAGCTATTTTTAGAAGTTATAAATACTTTACTAAATAAATAAGAGTAGTATTTAGAGATATAGATATTACCTAACAAGCTAAAGAGAAACTTAAAAGGCTTATATAGAACAAGAGTATTCTAGAATATATATTATAATTTAAATAACTAAGTTAAAATATAGAATAGAATAAATTAGCCCTTATATTACAATTTAAATAAAGACTAAACGTAAAAATTTAATATAAAATAATATATATAGAGAAACCTAGAACACTAAAAGCCCTAAAATAATAAGTAATCTAAATTAACAACAACTTTTAAGAATAGAAAAAGAATAAGTATAGTAGCTAAACTAGAAACTAGGATACTAGAGACCCTATAATCCTTAACGTAAACAAAGATAGAAGAAGAAAGAAAAATAAAGACTTTACGTATTTTAACTATAGTAAGAAAGGCTACTACGCAAAAGACTACTAATTAAAGAAGAAAAAGGATATAGTATATTATAAATATAGAAAACTAGGACACTATATAAAAGAATATAAAAGTAAAGACTATAAAAAAGATAAAGAAACTTAGTTAAAGATAATAGAGAAAAAGAAAGAAATACTATAAGTATAGGCTAAACCTTAGAAAAAGGTAGCTAGGAGTAAAGAAATATAATATATAATACTCTATTAGACCTTTTATTATAAAGACAACTACTATATATATCTTTCTAGTAAATAGAGAGTAAGATAGTTCTTATAAAAGAATAGAGTAGTAGTAATAAAAGAAAGAATAAAAGTATAGCTAGAAGAAACAGCGTATATAATAGACCTACTAATAGAAGACTTAGAAGAAAAAGAGCCCTAGACCCTATTAATCTAGGCTAAAGGATTAGTACTAGATAAAGAGACTACTATAGCTTCTTCTAAAAGACTATAAGAAAGTAAAAGATAGGTTAGTATAAAAGGTATAAAGTACGCCTAGCTAGATATATATAGCTATAATAGCTATACAATAATAGATATAGAGGAATAAAATAAAGAATAGAAATTTATTTAGAAATACTTACTAGTTATAAGTATAAAGGAAGCGTATAAAGACTAGAAAGAACGTAATCCTAAAGAAATAAAGTTTATACTATTTTAAGAATAGATAAAGTAATATATAGTTATAGTAGGAAGAATACTTATATAAAAGGAATAGTAGTACCTTATAAGAAAAACGTAATAGATTAATAAAGCTTATATACTATAAATACTAATAGTATACTACGTCTTAATAAATATAAAACCTAGAATAAATAGTTACTAAGAAGGGGATAACAAAATAATAGACCTTAAGTACCTAGTATATTTTAAAGTATTATAGACATTATACCTAGAGAAGAATTATATAATATATAGAAACTCTAAAGTAAATAACAAAGTATAGCTTATAAGAAGAAGAGGCTATAACTATATAAAAGTAATTCTAGTAGAAGATATCTAAGGATAGGAAATAATACCTAAAGAAAGTTACGTAGTAATAAGGCCTAGACTAAAACTATCTAAGAAATACGTCTAAGAAAGACTATAGTATAAATACAAGTATAATAAATATCTAAAATATAAAGAATATAAACTTAAAATAGGGCTATAGCCTTAAGAAGATAGATAATTTATAAAAATACTAAAGTAAGAAAGGCTAAAAGGTATAAAAGGCTTATATATTATAAAGATAAGTACTTATTAAAGAAAGAAAATATAATTAATAATTAATAGTAGAGCTACAAAAAACTTTATATTAAAGAAGTTTATAGAAAGCTAAGAAATAACCTATACTATAAAGAAGTACTCTTAATAACTAAGTATAATTAAAGGAAAACTATTCTAGGAACCTATAAGGTTTAAGATAATACCTTCTACACTAGAACTAAAAAAGATAATAATTAAGAATATAGTTATAGATATAACAATAATTAATAATAAATAAGATATAATACTAGGAATACTATAGTTATAAATAACTAACCTAAGAATTAATTAGAGAATAGAGAAAATTAGCTACTTTAAGAAAGAAATATTAAAAGCTAATATAGCTATATATAAAGGAGAATTCCTAGAAGAATATAAGAAATAGGAAAAATAGCTTATAGAACCTAAAGATTACCTTCTAGAATATTAACTATAGGATTTAGTAATAAATCTAAAAGAAGATAAAGACATAGAATAGAGCCTAGTTTATAGAAAAATAGAAGAAGAATCTAAGATTAAATAAACGTTTATTAAAAACGCACTAAAGAAAAGATAGATATAGGAATCTAAGTCCTTAGTAGTATATAGACTTATATTTATAGATAAAAAGAAAATAAGTAATAAAAGACTTTATATAGACTTTAGAAAAACTAACGTAATTATAAGTAAGAACTAATATCTCTTACTATAAATAGACGTAATATAAGATAGACTATAGAAAGTAAGAATCTTTATAAAACTAGATATATAATAGGCCTCCTATTATTAACTATAGGTACCTATCTTAAAGGGGGTTAGTAGATTACAAAGTAATAGTAAAAGCTTAGAGGTAATCTATAATAACTATAAATAATAGAAGATATTTTATAACTATCTTATATTAGCGTTCTATAGTTAAAGGATTAAATTACTAATACTATCCTAATAATATATATTACTAATAACTATATACTTACTATAATCTATAATCTATATTTACTAAGATTAATAGATTATAGATTAGCTTAATCTATAATCTACTACTACTAAGAGTCTATAGATTATAGATTACTCTAGGTATCCTAATTATGCGTAGTTTCCTAATTAAAGTTGTTACTCTACTCGTCCTATACTTTGTTAGCGCCTAGACTAAGACTAATTAGTTCTATCTTAATTTCTTCTATTATACCTATAACACTATCTCTTCTTTTAGGTAGACCTTAGTTTGTCTATCCTAGAGCTAAGGTTATTAACCTAGTTTCTTTATTAATGTAGAGTTCTTTATCCTCTCTAATACCTATTTTATCTACGCGTTATTACTATCTTCTTGCTAATTATGTATTATATAATAGTGTTAAAATATTTCCTTATTCTTGTTATACTTCTCTTAAGTTAAACCCTAAGTCTCTTCTTTATATTATTTCTATAAATAATAGTAGGGCTTATAAGGTATATATTTACGCGAATATGTATAGTTCTTATAACGTATCTAGTGTTTTTCTTTCTAAGTATATATTTATTACGCTTATTCTTATATTTAGGCTTAATAATAATAGGGAAAGCTATTAACTAGACTTAAGAGAAATTACTATCTTAAATTATAGAGGCTAAAGCTAAGCACAAGCGTATTTAGGAGCTTACGTAGAGTAAGCTAGTAAAGAATTAAGCTTATCTCTCTTATCTTTGTAAGATAAAGGCCTTAAATAATAAGAAATTAGCTAAGTAGTTAGTAGCTCTAGAAGCTAAGCTAGATCTAGATAAAGCGTTTAGTGTTGCTATAGTAGGTCCTACGCTAGACGTCTCTATTATCTCTCTATCTATTATTAGTAATGTTAATTCTCTTAGTTTGCTACTAGGCGTTCTAGAGGGTTTTGATTTTAGAACTCTTCTAATTTCTTAGAGTAGTTAAGATTATCTTCTAGTTCCTATATTTTTTCCTATAGTTATCTTTTCTTATCTATACCTATCTATTCTACTAGGTAGTAGTTTCTACTATTATAGAACTAGTATACTAAGATTTTCTTAACTTCTTATTCTTCCTATTCTCTATACATATCTACTTTATACACTAGTAGTTTTACGTTCTATAGTACTATCTTAAGTAGCGCTACGTAAAAGGTTAGGTGTATCTTTATTTTATTTAGTAGTTTTAGTTTAAATATAACTAGTGTAACTTCTCTTTTAATCTTATATAGTCTTATCTTAACGTAGTCTAATTTTAAACTAAGTTATTTGTGTTGCGAGATGCGAGCTCAGGAATGAGTGGGAGATGATCATTGATTGAAGAGCTATCTGAGCTGGGCTACTTATAT
>JALNQF010000464.1:0-28477 GCA_028456385.1 Ophiosphaerella korrae | reverse complement strand
GAATAGTTAGTTTTAAGCTTATAAACTATAATATATCTACTTATACTTAGTATTAAAAAGTATCTACCTAAGTTATATAACAACCCTAAAAGCTCTATTATTTAGCTTATACAAGAAATAACGAGGTTACATACTATATAGCATAATCCGCATACTAGTTATAGTAATCTTTAAGGTTTTTTATAGAATATCCTTAATCTTAATACTTAATTTTAATCCTAGGAAACTAAGCTCTCCTTAGCTTAGAAGTACTAGATAAAACTTAATACGCTTAAAGTATAGTTAAGCTATAGCTCTATATAGTAGGAATTAGTACTATAGAGTAGAGGTGCGCTTAACAAAATTTACTCCTATTCTAGCTTAAAAAGAAGCTATATATAGAGATTTTATTATACTAGCTAAATATTCTTACTTTGCGTTATTTTTAAGATTCTTAACTAGATACCTAGGTTACTAGAGCTATAACTATTGTTACAATAAGTGCGTATAGACTACTCCTCTATTACTACGTAACTAGTAGATCTTATTAAGAATTATTGCTTTACTATCCTTTATAGCTTAACTACTCTAATTTATAGTAAGCCTCTTAAGGATATAATAACTTTTAGAAGCTATATTATTATATAGCTACTAGAGACAATATACTTAATCTTTAGAACTAGGCTTGTGCTAGACTATAAGGCTCCTCTTTATCTACTAGCTACTAATTACTTATTACTAAATATATTACAACCTAGTAATTTACTAGTATATGCTATTAATATAGTAGTAAAACAAGAGTAGCTAAGTAGTATACTCTATTATATAGGTACTAAACTAGGCATTAAGAAAGTATTATTTATCTCTCTTAATAGGGGTATAGATAATAGAGTAATAGACTAGCTAAGGATATACTATAGAGAAAACTAAAGATAACCTACTCTAGTACTTAGCGCGCTAAAGTTAAACCTCCTAAGGTTAAAATCGCTAGACTTAGCGTTCTTTACAATTATAGTTAATAGTAGATATTAATCTAAATATAAAGGTAAGCGATTACCTTACTATAAAGGATAGAAAGGCTAGGTATTATTTTAGGCTAAATACTATACGAGAGCTTTAACTTATTAGGAACTTAGGTAAAGAGTTAGAGTACGAAGTAGATAGTAAGACCTTACTACTAAGGAGTATAAGTATACGCTTATTATACGTACTTACAAGATAATAGATAGTCTTCTTATTATCTAATACAATTTATTATTATAGAAATAGTATATAGGTTATTATAAGATAATCTTTAAAGAAAATAGCGTTAAAAGTAAGCCTAAACTATATAATACTTAAAGCTAAGTATTATTTCGTAAGTCTAGAGAGTTAGGTATCCTTGTATACGCTCTCTCTTTAATAGTAGAGTAATCCTAATAAGGCTAGTATTACTTCTTATTACTAGCTAAGAGCAGCACTACAGTAAAGCTAAAAGATAAGAAAACCTTCTACTATTAATTTACCTTCTATAGCTAATTAGTAATTAATTATAACTTAATATATGCGAGTAATCCTATTATTACTAGAGATATAACAAAGATGTAGCTAGGAGTAGTACTTGCTTTAGGCGATATACTAAGATATAGCTCTAAAGTTATTCCTCTAAGTCTTAATTAAACTTAATAGCTACTACTCTTCCTATTTTAGTAAATTATATAAGTAGCTACTTATAGAGTATAAATAGGGGGGAAACGTTTAACCTACTATATAAGCTAGTATATAACTAGAAGCCTCTTATATAACGTATATAAAAGTAGAAGCTAATTGTAATTATTATTTAAATAATATAAAGTACGCAACCTAGGTAAAGTTTAGAGGTCTTACTTCTACTCCTTGTATATATTACCTTTATCTTTGTTTAAGAATTGTAATTATCTATTAAAACCTATCTATTACATTTAGGAGCTATACTTATATATTTAGTTCTAGGATTTCCTATAAGTAAAAGCTATAAACTTATGTCTTAACTAAATTATATATATTAAAAATTATAGCAACACCTACTTAAACTATAGTAAAATATTTTAGTCTTCTCTTTTTAGTAGAAAGACGCGAAATTTAGCCTTTACTAGATATACGTCTATCTAGAGCTACTAATAGCATTATATAGTATAACTATAGAACCTAGAAGTATTTTACTATTATACGTTTTAGAAGAGCTATAGGAGCGTAAGAGCTACAATTGTCTAGTTAGTAAGGGAAAAGTCTTAATAAGATTCTAGTACTTAATTTAAGTAAGGATTTCTATAATCTATCTAAAAACTTACTATATAATAATAATATATAAAAAGAAAAAGTCTCTAAGTTTAGTAGATACTAATATAGGTTTGCGTAGCTATATTAAGTAGGTTAACTAAAGATTTTAAAAAGAAAGACGTAGTTTATCGCGTTACTATTTAGAACATTCCTTTAAGAGTATTATTTCCTTTAGTAAGTTTTAATTAATTAAACCCTTATATTATTCTATATAATGTTAAAATATCTAGAATGTCTTAATAAAGGTTACTAGCTAGTTATATAGATTTATATCTTAAAGTTAATATAGCGATATAAAGCACGATAGGTAGTATATTATATAATTGCGAAGGTGCTAGCTATATATAGTGTAGAGCCTTCGCCTTTTCTTGTAATCTATAATTATTAGCGCTTAACTAAAGCTAACGTTCGAGTTATCTCTTACTTTCTAGCCCTGCCCTAGCGTTTCTTTAAAAGAGGCTAGATACGCTCGTATAATGCCTAATACTAAGCCTACTTATTCTAATTACTAACTAGCTTTAGTCTCTACTAAGAGGAGTTGTAATAATCTAGGTATAAGGCGCTAAAGAGGGTAGAAGCGTAGTAAGTAGTTATAGGTATATAGTAACTAGATAGTTTAGGTTATAGTTGTAGTAGAAAGTATATAGGCTATAGATTAACCTAGGTTAATCTATAGCCTATATATTAAGTTAATCTAATCTATAATATCTATATAGGAGGTTATAACTCTACATCCTATATTAGCTACTAATACTAGTCTACTAGAGAAGAGCTTAGGGCGTAGTTTATATAGAAGATACTAGAAGCAGCGTAAAGAAGTAGTAAGTCTAGGGTAAACTTAGTAAGATCTATAAAGTAAGAACTAGATTAAAGTTAGTTAAAATAAAGATAGAAATAAGATAAGATAGAAATAAGATAAGGCCTAAGTAACGTGTTAGTAGTTCTATCTTATTTTAGTCTTATCTTACTTTAGTCTTATCTTACTTTAGCGTAACGTAGCTATTACAAAGTAAGCCTTACTTACGTTAAGATTAAGATACTCTAGTTATAAAATGCGCTCCTTAGAGTAGCAAGTATATCTAGAATTAATTCTTGTAGGGGGAAGTTAGATAGCAACGTGCTAATACTAAGATCTAGTTCTAGTACAAGTATAAAAAGACTTAGTATTCTTAGTATTTACTCTACGCGTAGGTTAAGAAAACCTTAATAGAAGCTTAAGAATATATATCCTATAGATATATCTTATTCTTAGGATAATTAAGGGTAGCTACTCCTAAGTGTAAGTTAAGTTTTAATACATACTTCTTAGTAGATAGTCTTTACCTTTGTCTAATAATCGACTTATAGTTCTCTAGCTAATATCTTGCCTAGATTTAATATACTATTAAAAATATTAATTTCTTACAACAATTACCTCTACTACGAAGCTCTAGCCTAGATACAAAGTAAAGTATTTACGCTTAGTATAGTCTTTTACTAATTTAAGTAGACTTATAATAGAATTTATATTACTCTATCTACGCAACGTATATATAGTTTTATAGCTAAAGATTAATAAAAAACTTTAAGACTTTAAAAGTTATTGTAATACGTTGTACTATCTTGCTAAACTTTTAGTAATTAGCCTTTAAACAAAAGTATTTAAATTGTATAAATCCTAGGGGCTGTTATTTAATTTAAGCTAACAAGATTAAGAAACTAGAATATAGGAGTAAGTAGCAGCCCTAGGTTTAAAGGATCTCTTAAGCTATCTAGACACGTATTTCCTTTAAAAATTACGCTAAACTAAGATTAAAACCTTCTAATACAGCTATACTCCTCTAAGTCTTTCTTTTTCTACTTTATACTATTTTAAGCTAATTAACCTAGTAGCTATTAGTTTAACAAGCTTATTTATTATTACAATACGTTATATATAGTGTAAGGACGCCTTTTTTAAAGGGGCTATACACCTTTAAAGGTATACCTTAATTAAATAATATAAATTAGCTTAAAGCGTTAGTTATAGGCTCCTAATATTGCTAGGTACAAAAATTCTAGAGAACTAAAAGAAGTAAGTAGGTAATAATATTATATTAGCTTACACATTTATTATCTTAAAGGAGGTAACCTTTATACCTTACTATAATATACGTTATTAGCTTTACTTTTACTAAGAACTAAGCTATTAATATTAGTATAAGCTATATAGAAGAGACGAGAGTAATAGTAAGAGTAAAGATATAGTAGATAATTATTAGTATAAGTACTTAGAAAATAGCTTACGAGTACTAAGTAAGACTAGAAACGTAGTAAGAATTATTTAGCTTATAATACTAATAGGATTTTCTACGTCTTATTTATTAAAGCACCTACTATAATTTATTAAAACGTTATACTACGTAAATAGTAGACTTATAATATTATAGGGTAAGTTAGGCCTATAGAACGAGCTCTTTAGATAGTAGTCTATAGCCTACAACTCTCTAATCTACTTAGTATACTAAAAGGTACTTGCTATATTTACTATAGATTAATAAACTTCTTTACTTTTCTTTACTTTATTATAAGTCTACGTATATTCTTAGAAATAATACTTATAAGAGGAGATACGTTCTGTAAAAGAATATATTTAAAATATATAGAAATAACGCAATTAAGTAATAGTTAGTTTTAGATAGGGAAGTATAACATTAGATAAAGCTAAGTAAATATTTAAGTACTTCTAAAATACCTCTTAGGGAGCTACGTAATTTCTAACTTAAATACTAGATAAGCTAAATAAAGTAGGGTTACTCTAGGCATCTATTTAGTAGTTATCTAGCACACCTAAGTAACTTAAAGTAGGGTGTCTATAGGCGTAGAACGACTAGAATACTATAGATATAAGTCTAATATATAGTTAGAATACGCGTTATAGTAAACGCCTTGCGTTTAACTACTTAATAAAGTAGTTATTATTGTAGATGTAGTACTATAAATATTCTATAGTATAGTATAACTATAAGAGTAGCTACTAGAAATTCTTTTATATAATTTTATTATTATATAATAGTACCTAGTAGTATATTTAAATATAGACTATTAAGTAATCTATAGTAAAGATAACGACCCTTAAATAGAAATAGTTGTAAGGCTACCTACTATCCTTATTTACTTTACTTCTTCTAGACGTATTTTAGTACTTACGACTTTAGGGCTATAGTAAATACTAGCCTTTATAGGCTATATAGGTACTTAGGATACGTACTCTTCTAGTTATACGTATATAGCTTAGATTAGGTTACTAGAATAGTTTAAGATATTATTAGGCTCTCCTACTTTAATAAATACAAGTTAGCAATATAATTCCTTACAAGAAATACCTATAACTATAGACCCTTTAACTATAGGAGGCTACCTTATGTATTAGCCTAAGAAGAGTAGGTATTCTAGCTACTTACTACTACTAAAGCTAACGTACACTCCCTATATAAGGTAATACTAACGCTACTTAGACTCTATCTACTATAGTAACGCAAGACCTTACCTTCTTATTCTAGGTACGTGTTAGATATAATAAGGGTAGTACGCGCTATTATAGCTACGTATCTTACTTCTAAGTTCTCTTGTTTATCTTACTCTCTTAGAAAAAAATAATACATCCGCGCTATAATATTATATCGCGCTCTTAATATTACTAGGTATCTAATAGCTTCTATAAGGCTTAACAATAATAGAAAGTAGGTACTAGAAATAGTTAAGATATAAGCTATAGTCCCTAATTAAATATTAAGTTCTACACCTAACTTTAATATAGAACGCCTACTTCTCTTTAGATTTATTACTTATTTCTTATATAGAATACTACTTAGTATTCTACTTCTATATCTTAATACTAAGAAGTCTAAATTAGACTAAACCTAGAAGAAGAGTAGATACTTAGAGAGAGTCTTAGCTTTTACCTTTAGTATTATCTAAATAGCCTTATTTACTACTATTTATACTACTATAGTAATATTACTTAATACAAGTTAATAAGTTTATTAGGTAGATGTAGCGCGCTTTAGTACACTCTAACTCTATGCTAGAGTTAATATAAGAGCTCTTATTTAGAATACTTAAGCTTAAACTTACAAAACTACTAGTTTACCTATATTATATACTACTTAGTACTACTTCCTTAGGCTATACTACTTATATATATAGTTTTTATAATTTTAACTATACTTAACTTTATATACTTAATGTAAGAACCTATCTACTAATATTTGAATTCCTCTTTACTTAGTTTAGAAAACAAGAAAATCCTCCTAGCTATAAGTTTTTCTTTAATCTTACTATTCTATTACTCTTATCTTTAGTTATATTATACTAGCAAGTATATTAATATAAGAGTATAGGAGGTAGTAACTAGACTTACCTATATTTCCTAGTCCTACTAGCTATTTTAAATATAATTGCGGCTATGTTATAGTTCTATAGAGCAATTATTATTTACTACTTATTACTTATAGACTACGAAGTTATAAGTAAACTCTACTATAGTATTCTTTTTATATATATCGACCCTTTATCTTCTAATTAGTCTAACCTAGATAGGCTTATACGTGTACCTATCTCCTCTATCCTTTTATAATTTATATTAGTAGTATATATCTATTTATTAAGTAAGTATAAGCTTAGATATAGCTACCCTATTTAACTAGTAGTAATATTAGAAGAGTAGTTAGACTATATAGCTTAGAATTTAGACGAGGTAAATTTAGAGCCTAGTAAAGAAGTAAGTCTCTAGCTAGTAGTAGCTACTTAACAACAGTATATAGTAACAAGAATAAGCCTAATTAGGCTATAGAATTAACTAGAAGTAGGACTAATAGAATAGAGCTATATAGTAGAAAATCTAGTATAAGATCTCTATTAGGTTAAATCTAGGTAAAATATAGTCTATTGTAGCTATACTTAAATAAGTATATATCTAGCCTATTAATTACCTTTAAAGCTAGTAGAAATATTAGGTAACTATAAAGCGTCTTACTAATTTAGGCGCCTTATTATAAGCTATATTGCCCTTACTTACTAAAATAGTAAGTTACCTACTACTTAATAATATAGAGAAAGGTATAAGATATTTTAGTATAACTATAGGCAATTAGGATAGGATTAAAGGCTAATTTATAATAAGCTTTTTATTATTACCTACCTTTAATCTATAGATAATAGAAGTAACTTCTTCTAGAAGTATATGCGATTAGTACTTGTAATAAATAACCCTAGGAAAGTATAAAGTAGTTCTATAGCACTTAGATAAAGTAAAGACTTACGTAGAATATTACAATAAATCTCTTAGGCCTAGTATATCGCGTAGTAATAAAAGAGAGGTTTAATCTAGACATCTTACTATTACTAAGCTAGCGCTAAGTACAAGATAAAAGTATAACTAGGTATATAACGCTACAAAGAACTAGTACTACTTAATCTAACTTAACGTAGTCTCTAACTCCTTCTACCTTATTTAAGAGGCTATAGACGAACTAAGTCTACAATTCTAACTAGATAGTTAGTACGTTATTACTCTAGTGTAGATAGCTTATCTATGCTTTTAATAGCGAGACTCGTCCTTCCTAGAAAAGTAATTTAAATTAGGAGTAGGAAGTAGTTAGAATATAATAACATACGTAACCTTATACCTAATACTCTACGTTACTTTGTCTATAGACTTAAATTGTCCTTTCTAGTATTTTATAATAATATCTCCTAGCTTAACATCCTTAATATCTAGATATCTACTCTCCTAAATCTATTAGTAGATAATCTACTTCTTTATTTTACTATATAGCTATAAGATAGTAAATTATTAAATAGAGAGTATATAGCTTAGCTTATATCGTTCTATATTTATTCTTGTTATTATCTAAGTACTTAAACTTACTCTTAGCGTAGACTATAGAAGGCTTATTATTAATAGTAAACTTTGTAAAGTAACTTTCTCTATAGTAGAATGTACCTTTAGGCTAATAGCCTACTAGGTAACGTCTAATAGCTATTAAGCGTATAGTTGTATATATCTCCTTAAGATATATCCTAATATTAATTTACTATATCTTTAAATATCTTACTATAAACTAATTCTAAGGATTTCTCGCTTCTTGTTATAAATTGCTAGCAGCTAGTTATACAAGTCCTATAACGTAAATATATACTAATAATAGAGATTAGATTATCTAAAATACTTCTCCTTCCTAAAGTTATATTAAGCGCGCGTAAGATTTACTCTACCTTAAACTAGGTAGTATAAACGCTTTATTCTATATAGCTAGGCTAGGTTTACAAGCTCTTATATAAATTAAGTATAATACGATTATTTTAGGCTTTATATATCGCTAACTATTACGTAGTTAAAGATATACTATAGAGTAGCTATAAATACACTACCCTATACTCTTTATACCTAAATATCTAGAAGTATACGTACTTAATAAATTAATAAAAGATCTTCTAGAAGCTCTTAAGAGGTAGCTTAAATATAATAGTACTTTTATCTTAGAGGTTAAAAACTTTAAAAAATATATAAGCGTAGATTTAGGACAACAAGTTAGGGAACTATAGAGGAAGATAATTATATTATTTAGTTAAATACAAGGTATAAGTAATATAAGTAGAAATATATATCTTTATGTAATAGTCTAATCTTATAGATAGATACTAAATTTCTAGGGTATATTAAGATTAGAGTAAGGAAGAAGTTAGTTAAAAAACAAAGAACGCGTATAGCTTCTTGTCCCTATCTAAGTAACAAGAGATTTAAATCTATATATCTAGTCTCTTAATAGTAAATATATAGCCTTTACTCTTAGCTAGGCGATATACTATATACATAATAATCTAGTATATATTAGTAATAATATTAAATTCTTTTTTATTTACTAAGGGATCTATAGCGCCTACTTTAATAACTAAGGTCTATTATATAAATTTAACTTATAATACAATTAATCCCTAATTTACATTAGGTAATAAGTAATTATTCTATTAGTACCTAAGTCTAGTGCGCCTACTAAACGCTATATAAATTATTGCAAGTATATTACTAAATCCTAAAGAGTTAGCATACTAAGCTACTTCTATAGAAGCGCTACTAAACTACAAAAATTTAGCAAACTAAAGGATTAATATAGTAGTATCCTTAAACTACGTAAATTTAGCTGCTAGCTAAGTACTATTAGGAGATATACTATTACTATACGAGGTAAAACTAGGTTATAGCGTAACTAGCTAATTTACAGTATAGTTACTTCTCGAAGATCTATTAGTGCTATTAGAGATAATAGTGTAAATATAGCTACTTATACTATAGGAATTAGTGTTAGTATAGAGAGCTCCTTTATTCTACTCTTAACTTTCTCTTCTTATACTTTTGTTCTTATACTGTCCCTATAGAGTAGATATATCTACGTAGTTATTAGTTAATTAATAGGTAAGGATATATAATATAGCTAGCACTTACTTTAATGTAGTAGAATATAGTTAGATAATATTAGATACTAAATATAAGGTAAGTTAACATAGCGCTCTAAATAGCCTACTATTAAAGGTATTAGCTTATTAAACTATAACTTAGATTACAAACCTATAATCTCTTAAGTTACCTAAACGTAGCTATTTTAAAGCTTAGTAGTCTATACCCTAACTTTTATATACCTAGAAGGTAGAAAATATTAAAGGTACAATCTCTAAGGCTAACTAGTGTACTTTAAATAGCTTATCTAATTTAAGTTCCTTTAATACGTCCTAGAAGTTTATCTTATAGAATAAATAGTGTATAATAGCTATAAGGCCTATAAATCTAGGCTACTCTTGTAAAGGTAGTAAATTTACCTTTTTAAGGGTATAGAGCTTAAGTCTATTATAAATAGTAGAGTATACAATATTAATATTATCTAGGGAGAAGTTTATAGTAGTATATATCGTAATTAAGTTAGAATTTTATTTCTTTCTACAAATATTTTTGCTCTTATAAGCGTTAGTAAGTCGAGTAAGATAGATAGAGAGGTAATTATTAGCTAAACTTAGCTCTACTATAACGCGCTAAATATTACCTTAAAGGTTATTAGCTCTAGTATTCCCCTCGACAAACTAAACATTAATAATATAGTAATTATAATTAGGAAAGCTTCTAACTATTATCTCTAGGCTATTTAAGTTATAGAAGCGTTTAAGTTTATTAAGTTATTTTACTAAGAGAGTAAGACCTTTTAATTTTAAAGATTGTTTAAGTAAAGAGTAGAGTACTTTAATCTCTTTTACTTAACTTAATTGTTTAGCTAAAACTTTAGAGAGGATCTTAATAGCTTTAGTAAGTTTATCTATATTAATAGGCTAGGAGAGGAGTAGTAAAGAGAGAAGAGAAGGTAAAAATATTTACTTTACCTCCTTTAACTATTCTTTAGTTTAATCTATATACTAGGCGATTATTTAGCGTAGCTAGAGGCTTATAGGTAATAAAATATAGATAGTTATAAGTAAACTACTAATTAGGAGCCTATATAGCGCTACTCTAATACCTAAGCGCTTAGTACTATTATAAGCAAAGCTACTACAATTTAGACTAATAGTTGTTAATTTTTTATTATTACAACAATAGTACTACTATAGTGTTACAACCTACTATACATTCTTCTTAGTTACTCTTAGGGTTACTTACTTACTAACTACTATACTACGTAATACGTATAGCTTTATATTTTATTCTTATCTATTACTAAGAAAAAGTAGTACTAGTTCTAGGAGTTCTAGAATCCTTAAATACAGTATTAATAGTAGAGACATTTTAATTAAGCTTGCTATAGAAAAGAGGAGAAATTATTCTATAACTCTTACTATTATAACGCGCTCTAGAAAAGTAAAGTGTCTTACCTTTCTAGTATCCTAATATTAGGACTAATTAAGAGATATTTTCTAACATATATATACGCTCCCTAATAGGCTAGGACGTCCTTTATTCTCTACTTACTACTTTACTACTTTTCTTAGTCCTTTACTAGTTACCCTCCTAGACAAAAGGCTTGCGCCTAAAAATAGAATAGCCTAAACTCGCGAACCTATATACACGATAAATATATATAGGCTTATCTTACTTCTTTTAAATCTAACTATTATAGGAACTAAAAGTGCTTACTATTAAACAGCTTAATTAGGATATAGATTAGGCGTTAGTTAAAGTAGTTATAGTAGAAGAGTATTCTAGTATTACTCTAGAGTACCTACAAGAGTATAGTAAGGAAGAATTCCTACGTCTAAAAGGTACTAATACCGCCCTAATACGTTTTATAAGAATTACAACAAGAGAAAAAGAGAATAAGGAGTATAGAAAACCCTATAGCTATTTTCTATAGTTTTTACTACTTATTTCTTAGTTTATAACTACCTTAAAAGAAAAACACAGCTTAGATATAGCTCCCTACTTAGTTCGTATATTTTTTCTACTCCTCTAAAAGATACTTATATAGTTATAATAATCTTAGCTATAACTCTTTAGTATAAAAAGCTAACTTAATATAGAGAATAACGTATAGTATAGAGGACTAGTAGGTATAATATCTACGTTAAGTAACACCGCTATTAATAGAAATCTAGTAGAAAACTCTTAGTCTAAACCTATTATAACGTATAAGACCTATAGAAAGATATTCTACTTTTAATATAGCTTTAAATTTTATTAAGAAGTATATAATATAAAAGTGTTATAAGTAAAGGAAATAGGCTAAATATCTACTCTATTAGTCTAATCTTAGCACATTATCTATAGCTATAGAAGGTATCTTATTTTCTTATAGTTATAGAGATAGCGTAAGAAGACTCGTTTTATCTTAGTAAAGTATCTAAGTAAGAAGCCCTTCTTGTCTATATTATATATATTATAAATTAAAGTAAGTATAAAAATAGACTAATTTATAGCTATCTACCTTATAAGTCTTATAGGTTTTAGCTTAAAAAAATATAGACCTTCTACTTCTATAAGCTCTCTACTTCTATAAACTCTCTACTTCTATAAACTCTCTACTTCTATAAACCCTCTACTTCTATAAACCTTCTACTTCTATAAACCCTCTACTTCTATAAACCCTCTACTTCTATAAACTTTCTACTTCTATAAACTTTCTACTTCTATAAACCTTCTACTTCTATAAACTCTTTACTTCTATAAACCTTCTACTTCTATAAACCCTCTACTTCTATAAACCTTCTACTTCTATAAACCTTTTACTTCTATAAAACTCTTCTAAACCCTCTTCTAGTTATATTAAATTTACCTTGTCTAAATTCTATACTATATAGTCTAACTACTCCTTTAATATTACTACTAGTTAAATAGAGTAGCTATATCTAAGCCTACACACTATTAATATATATTACGAAAGAGTAGAGGAGATTAATTACTAATTAGCTATAGCTAAAGGTATAGTAGTAGTATAAGTAAATAGAAGCTTAAAATTTATTATTGCAAAGAGATTTAAGACAACAACTAGTAAAATTAGTAGGTAACTATTAGATAATATTAGTTATAAATGTAGAGAGGTACCTTAACTACCTTAGGCACTAGTAATAGCTTAGCGTTGCGTCTCTTTATCTTACCCTTTTACATTTACTATAGCTATTATATAATTATAGATATATCTAAAGATAGTTAAGCGTAATATTATCTCTTTATTAAAATTAGGGGCTTAAGTATATATTTATACACTTAACTACGCAACTATAGCAATTTAGACGCCTTTAAGAGATATAGTTATTAATTTTATTTACTTAAAAATAGCTTAGCTATTAAAAACCCTAACTATAAGATAAGGATAGGATAGCCTAGAACCTATAAGGCGCATAACTATATAGGTAGCCTACACCTTTTATATATATAGTCCTTTAGAAATATCTCTAACTAGATTCTACTTAAATTTAGTTACTTAATTAAGGGTAGCTTGTATATAAACTTTAGATAATTTTACACTATCTAACTTAGCTCTACTATAAGCTATTATAATAATATTCTTAATCTATTTATATTAGCTTAATATAGTCCTAATATTTAAATCTAGAAAGATAAACCTTACAACTATTTACTTTGTAAATACAGAGAGATTTAATATCTTTATTAGTAATTTCGTTTGTTAATTAAGAAATAAATAATTTCTAAAGTTCTATCCTCTACTTTGCGTTAAATTACTAGTAAATTAGAGAAAGATATATCTAAAACTAGACTACAGAATTAAACTTTATAAAGTAATTAGTAGTTATAAATATAACACCTTTATACTACTCTAAAGAGTAAATAAACGTTAATACTATAGAGTATAAATAGAATTCTACGCCTTTTCGAGATTAGACTAGTACATCTACCTTATCTAAGAAGAGAATAGCTTTCTACAAGTAGGCTCTATTAAAGATTAACTATAGCTTTTAGGCTATTTTATTAGCTTTAATTCCTAGATTACTAGTAGATATAGTATATAGTAGTACTTTAAGAAGCTCTAAAATAGCTTTAGCTATAAGAGTCTTACTACAACTAGGACTCCTATAGAGTATAATAAGATATTCTTAGCCTTTCCTATTAATAAGATTAGTAGATAGGCAATTAGAATATAATCTTATAAGACTTTTAAAGTTTTATTTACTTAAGGGCTTAAGAATAAGTAATTTCTAAGATTTTTTAGACTACTTAGTATTATAAAGGTAAGATACAAAGAATTAGGCCTATTAGTTCTACTATAGAGAGAAGCTGTTTAGGTATAGCAAGGCTATTAGAAGTTGTTCTTTCGTAAATAAGCTAGCCTCTTAACTTTTAAGGGCTACGATTTAAACGCTTAATTTAGCGTTTTCCTTTTAATATCCTACTTTATCTAAGACTATACGTCTACTAATATCTATAAGATTGCCTAAAGGACTTATAGCTAAGCCCTTATACTTATATATATCTATCTACTTTAACTTAATATATTTTGTACCTTAGTTATAAATTTTTTTCTCTAACGTATTATCTACGCAATATTTAAGGGGGTATACAGCTAGTTCTATAATATCTCTTACACCCTTAAACTTCTTAACGTAGGTTATAATATCCTAATATCTAAATTTCTTCCTATTAAAGTTAAGTATATAGCCCTTAATATACTATTTCTCCTTATAGTTCTTTATATTACTTAGTAGTTTCTTATTAGTAATATAATTAACAATAAAATAATAGTTATCTTTATTAGCCTTAGAATAGTAGGTAAGTATAATAGTGCTAGGTCTAAAGATTACCTAGAGGTATTTAAAGGTTATAAGGCCCTCTTTAACTATTAGTTAAAGCTTCTATAATATCTCTTTATAGTTATTAATAATATAGTTAATTAAAAGTCTATAATACTAAGCTTCTATTGTATTAGAAGGTAGTTTTTTTATATAGGCTTAGATCTTAGCAAGATACGAGAAGAGCGTATTAGATTCTAACTAGGTAAGGTTAGAAAGCTTATAAATAGAAGGAGAAACTTGCCTCTAGAACTTTATTAACTAGAGAAATACCTTTAACGTTTTCTATTATATTTTTCAAGGCTTCTTTTAAATATATTAAGTTAATAATTATAGATAAATTCTTAAACTCTTTCTACTAGCTAAAATTTTGCTAAACAAGAAAAGCCTAGGAAATTATAAGGTTTTAATAGCTACTAATATAGTTAGTGTACTTACGTATTTATTAAACTTCTCTACGCTACATCTAGTTTCCTTTAAGTTCTATAATAATTATATCCTTATTAATAGTAAGCTAAGAGTTTACTAGGTATAATATACGCTCTTATATCTTGTCGATACGTTTAAAAGAGTATATAGTTCCTCTTATAGGTAACTTTATATCTTCTTTACTATTTTCGCATTATAGTTTATTGTATTCTTTGTTAATATTATAGCTCTTTTTTAGCTAAGTTACTATATTCTTATTAGTATTATAGCTACTTTTATTCTTAATTAGCGTAGCTAGGTTACTAAAGTTAGTTTTTACTCTTTTTAAGTAAGAAAGTTAAAAGGATACACTTTTATTATAAGGCGCCTTAACTTTTTCCTTAGCTTTAATACTCTAGTTATAGTAAGGTACAATAAACTCCTACGTAATAGAAATTAATATAAGTAGGATATAGGAAAACGCTAGAAGTTACTATATAGTAAGACTAAGTACTAAAGTAATTAGTATAGCTCTAGTATAGGTATAAACATTTCTCTTTTGTAATTCTACGACGTTAGTTAACATATTTAGATAGGTTAGGTAGGAGACATTCTAAGAGAGGCTTTTAAATAATAACTATAGAAATACGTAGAGAGAGCTTAAGAGAAGATATAAGTAAGAACAATTATAGTAGTAGGAGTATTTAAAAACATATAAATAGTATAGAGGATTTATATACTAAAAATATAGCCTTGTATAGTAAGAGTTATACGTAGGTATTTTAACTAGAGAAAAATTATAGGGCTAGAATATTTACAAAATTTAGGACTTAGAATCTAATCCTTATTACGCAATAAGAGTTATTTAAGGTATCTTAGCTCTAGTATTTTACTAGTTAAAGCACGTTCTAAGATTACTAGACAACTTTAGTACTAGTAAGGTAGAGTATCTCTATATAGTTTACGTTTATAGCTAATTATTTAAGATAAATACTAATTATACTACACTTAATTTTCAGCTAATTAATTGTTAACTACAATTAGCTATATATTTACTAACTCTACTTATACACTAGCTTTGTTTTAGGGGCTTGTCCTAATAAGCTACCTAGAGTAATCTACTTAGTTAAGCCCTCTAGTCGTTCTACGTACTCTATATAAGACGCTACACTATAGCCCTTAAGTAGAGTGTATAACGTAAGAAAGTATATATTAGCCTAGAGTAGGTGTAAGGAGCTCTAGAGATAAGCGCTAAGAATATTATACAGCGCCTAAGCGTTACTATTAAAGATTAGAAGTTTTATATAATAGATTATTAAAATATAACTCTAACTTTATACTAATTTTAATACTAAGGAACTATAAATAAAGTAGTTATAGCCCTAAAGCGCTCTATTTAGCTTCTTAAACTTAGATTGTAATTAACTAGTTAATTAGAATACCTTTAAGTTGTAGTATTACTTCGAGAACCTTTAGATTAATAATCTAGTTGTTTAAGTTAGCTACTATACTCTTAAAAACATTAGTTATACGAGTGTAACCTATATTAATATCTTAATAGTAATACGTCATATCTACATATAGCTATAAAATACTAATTAGGCTAATAAAAATAGCGGCTAGATATTCTTAAGGATGTTAATAGAGAAAATAGCGCACTTAAGGCCTACGTCTAGTTAGTATATAGTCTTCCTACTAGGTTTATATAGAAAACTCTAAAACATACTAAGGAATAACGTAAATAAGGATATTATATAGGGATAGATACTACTCTCTAACTAGTAGTATTAACTAATCTAGATTTGTATTTATATTTTCTACACTAGGCTAGATAAGGTACTATAGAATAGTTAGTTGTTAATGTCTTCTATAAACAATAAACTTACCTGTATTAACTTAGTAAATATATACGCTAACGTAAGTCTTACTAGTAGGGGCGCTATTAGAAGAATTTTATTTACTATTTGTAAACACTATGTTAAAACTAGTTAGGTACTTAGAGGATCTAGAAAGCCTAACAACACTATATTAATATCTATCTTAGGTCTTCTAAGTACTTCCTCTTTACTCTAGCTACTTTTAAGTAACTTGTATTTTGCTCTTTAGTAATACGCCTAATAAAACCTAAAATTATTTAAAGAGTCTATTACTATAATATAGAGCTCTCTATTAGTTATATTCCTATACGTAGTTTAGCTCTATCTTTAACTTTAATAATAGTTAGCGAGCCTACTTATAGTCTCTTTATATTCGACTTACTTATCTTGTAAAGGCCTATTATACGTAAATTAGTTACTACTTAGGGTATTAGGGGATTCCTAGTCTAGGGGTGTAGGAGTTAGCTTCTAAACTTATATTAGGAGTAGCTTATAAGAGTATTTTAAAGATTCTTACTAAAAGTACTTTCTTAATATCTTTAGCTAAGTGCTGTGTAAACTCGTTCTTTTTAAGCTTAGCTACCTAGTTCTTAGCTAAAGCGTAGTCTAGTACACTAACAATTAATAGTATAATTAACTTTATATTATTTAGATCCTAGGTTAAACGCTAAATATAGTCTCGTAATTGCGCTAATATCCTTTTATCTAGCGCAACACTATATATATATTAAATTTTCTTAAACTAGTATCTATTATATATTAGTCTTATACTATCGCACTAGATTAGATATTAGCTAATCTATAAATACCCTTCTTTAGTACTTATAAACCTTAGATTTGTACTTTCTATAACTCTTATAAGCTATATAGGCGATTTTACTATAAGAAGCCTAAAGAGTATATACTCTAGAAATAGGAGATAGGTCTTATCTTTGTATATTCGCTAGGGCGCCCCCTAGTCTCTATTTAGGTACTAGTAGCTCTAGTTTTGCCTACGAAGTGCCGCTACTATAATATCTAGTAGGCTTCTAGCTAACAAAATATTAGCTAGGTCCTAGAATAATACTAGAATACTTCCTTACTATAACTACTTTAACTAACGCCTAATTAGTATTCTAATAAAGTCCTTTAATAGTAAGCACTCTTAGTTTCTATAATAGTTAGATCTAAAAGAAGTAAAATAAGCCTATATATACTCTTTGCATATACAGACTTATAAGCTTAAGCTTTCTATTCTTAGGTATAGGCCTTTTGTATAAGAGAGTAACTAGTAAAAAACTAAGAAAGGTAGTAAAGTAGTAAGTAGAGAATAAAGGATATCTTAGCCTTGTTAGGAGAGCGTATATATATTAGAAAACTAGTACTTATATCTCTTAATTAGTCTTTATATAAAGATACTAGAAAGGCAAGATACTTTACTTTTCTAGGGCGCGTTATAATAGTAAGAGTTATAGAATAATTTCTCTACTTTTCTATAGTAAGCTTAATTAGAATATCTCTACTATTAATACTATATCTAGGAGACTCTAGAACTAGAACTACTTTTTCCTAGTAATAGATAAGAAAAAAATATAAAGCTATGCGTGTTATATAGTATAATAGTAGCTAGTAAGTAAGTAACTCTAAAAATAACTTAGGAAGATATATAGTAGGCTATAACACTATAGTAGCGCTAATATATTTTTCTCTCTATTACTTATAATTTACCTTTTTATTATTATAACAATAAAAAATTAATAACTATTAGTCTAAATTATAGTAACTTTGCTTACAATAGTATTAGGCGCCTAGGTATTAGAATAGTCTATATTTTGTTACCTATAAGCCTCTAGCTATACTAACTAATTACTTAGTATATAGACTAAACTAGAGAATAGTTAAAGGAAGTAAAGTAAATTTTGTTAGGATCTATAATTTGTATAGGTATCTTTATAGGTAGAAGCAACTAAGCCGCGTTTTTACTAATACGCAAGCCTCCTAGTGTTATATTAAAGAGAGTACTAATAGTATTAGGTAATAGATAACGAATAAGTATATACAAGTAAGTCTTAATATATTCTAGCCTAGTATATCTATTCTTGTTTACTTAGGTATACACGTTTCTACTAGTTTTAGCTCTATATATGCTTACTATTATATTTACTTATTTTTTACGTCTCCTAATATTATAGGTTCTAGTAGTATCTTACCTTTATTATTAGCTGTAATTATTAGAATAAGTAGAGTAAAGAGGTAGCTAAACGTACCTAGTTAATCCTTTATCTATTAGGCTAAGCGCTACTTCTATAGAGATAGATAGATTATAGGAGCTCTCTTATCTACTAACTTTTTGTTAATTTAGGCTAATATACTATCCTTAACATTTAATAATATATTAATATACCTCGTATCTACATAATTTTCTAGATAGGTTTTTGTAGTAGAGGACCTTAGTTAACTTTTTTATAAAATTATCCTGCTACACTATACGTCCTATAACTTAGAGATAGACCTTATATAGTCTTTTATTATTTTATTAGGATTTATAAAAGAAGGATTTAAAATATACGATATCTAAATTTCTCTAAGAAAATTACTACAAAGTAGAGTTATTAAATTTACTATCTTGTAGCTAGTAATACGTATAGTATTCTAAGAGATATAGAGCTAAGCGCATAAATTTATATAAGGTATACTTTCTCTTACGCTAAGTTAGAGATCTTAAGCTAAGTCTCTTTAGCTTATTAACTATAGAGTTATAGTTAGTAATACTAGCCTAATCTATAGCTATCTATCTAAAGTAGCTTTTTAAATTAATATTAGTACCTATATATACTAATTGCGTAAGTACTTTGTATAACCTTATAACTATAGTAAGATATAATAGAGTATTACTATAATTATCCTTTATAGATACATTAGCGCCGAATATAATTAATAGATATATAGTATCTATTATACCTCGACCTACTATATAGTAAATTAGGGTAAGTCGCGATATATTAGTTTAGAATAGATTAATCTTAAAGTACTTAAGCCTTCTAAGAAGTAGCTTTATATATTAAACAAGACCTTACCTAGCTAAGTAATAAAAAAGAGTAACCTTATAACTATCTACCTAAACTAGGTCTATTATTAGGTTAAGGAGTAACTTCTTAAACGTGTAATTATATTTGTAAATTATAGCCTACTTAATTATAGATATATTATTCCTCTTTTTAAACTAGAATGTAACTTCCTATAGCTTATTAGTAAGAATAATATTACTAGAGAGTTAGTAGTGTTAAGTACAATAAAAAAGGACTTAAATTAAGGAATTATATAGGTAACGAGATACTAGAATAAGTAAAAAGTAACTACCTAAAGGTAGATATATACTAATAGAATAAATAAGCTTAATAGGAATATTTAAGAGACCTATATCTAGTAGCTTAATTTTAGGCTATAAGCGTATCTAACTTTAAGCTACTACTATATAGTTAGTTAAAGTATTATCTTTTTAAGGCTATTTATATTATTAACTTAACCTAGATAATATAAAGTTCTTAAGTAGAGTTAGTAAATAGTAATACTTACTTTATATATAATATACGTATAGCTTCTAATCTAGTAAAGGTGCCTATTAGCTATAAGTTAGTTAGATAGCTACGTATAATAGCTTTCCTAGTAGTATAGATACTTAAGAGTAATTAGTTTAGTAGGCAACTTTATATTGTTAGGATCTATAACTTATATAAGTATCTTTAGAGATAAACGTAACTAAACTACGTTTTTACTAATACTTAGGCCTCTTAGTGTTATACTATATATGTAAGTAAGTAAAGTTTAATATATTCTAGTGTAGTAGATCTATTCTTATTTACCTAGGTATACGCGTTTCTACTAGTTCTAGCTTTATAGATACTTTAGTTTCTATAGCTAATTACTTTACTAATCTTATAACATGCATCTCTTACTAGTCTTACTAATAGGATCTTATAGAAACTATACGTAATCTACTTATAATTACTACTAGTCCTTTGTATTGTTCTTATACCTATATATAGATATACTAATATTTTACTTTATCTAGCGCTTCCTATAGTAGGCGCTTAGAAACCTAAGTACGCCTCCTATATCTTCTTTAATACAAGGCTAAGACTACTACCTTATAGGCGTACTACTTTCTAGGTAATATAATATAGGATAGTTATATCTATTAAGCGCTATAGTGCCTAGTATACTAGTAATAGGTGTATTCTACTACTTATAGAGAAATAAAAATAGAAGAACTATAAGGGAGACGTAAGAAACTTCCTATTTAGCGTAGTACTATGTCTATACGCGTAATACGCGCTAAATACTAAACTTAAGTCTAACCTACCTCTTTATAATATGTAATAACTCTACTAATATAGACCTAATTTAAGCTGTAATTAAAGAAATTAAATTGCAAGGACTAGGAGAAGGCTTTATATACTAGAAGTTACTTCTAAATTTAGTATTAAATAAACTATACTAAGCTAAAGATACTAGGGCTAGATAAGCTTAGATTAAACTAAAAAACTTAACTAGGAAAGCTATAATAGGCTACTTACTAATATAAAAAGAAGCTAGCTAAAGAGAAGTATATAGCGCAAGAGGTAGTTAAGTTAGTAAGAGAGAAGGAGAGAGTAAAGAAAGTAGCTTAGCGTATAGCCTAGCGCGTAGCTATTAATATTAAAAACTCTATACAACCTAGCTAGAGGTAGAAGAGAAATACTTTAAGTTTATCTACTTAGAAGAATAAGCGTAGAAAATAGGTAGTTAACGCTATAGCTAGTAAGGAGTCTTAGGTAGCTATATTAGTAGCTCTACTTAAAACTACTTACTCTAGCTATAACGTTAGCCTTCTAGTAAAATTTAGATAGTCTAAATTAGTTATAAGCCTCTAGTTACTACTCTACTATAAAATCTTATAATAGTAGCTATTATATATAAAGTCTATCTCTACGCAGCAAAATACCCTATAGGCTAAAAATAACTAATTAGATAGAGATTACAACTTTAGTGTTTAGCGTATATTATGCGTATAGATACGTATACTACTAAGTCTTAAGCTTACTTTAGTAACTACTTATCTCTTAGTAACTAGCGCTATTCTATACTACGCCGCACGTTCTATATAGAAAAGGGTTTGTTTATTTCTTTAGCGTAAGCTTTATTTAATTAATAATAGATTCTATACTAGCTTTAGAGTCTATAATTAATCTTTTTAACTTAGCCTAAATATACACTAACGTATACGTATTCTATTAGTTACTACGTAACCTTTTAAGGCCTAGTAAAAAGTTTAAAGCTTATATCGCAATAAGAAATTAGCTTCTTAGTAAATACAAAATATAGTAGTAGTAGCTCTAGCTACTTTTTAAATCTATAGACACTATTATACAAGATAAATATTAAGAATATTACGACTAGAAGCTCTTCTTACGCACCTTAAAAGACACTACTAACTTAGACCTATAGCGTTAGTAGTAGTTTCTAGTTGTAGTAAAACAAGAGTATAACGTAAGGAAGAAGTACCTTACTTTTTTTAATAAGATAAGTAATAAATAGGGCTATAATAAGGTCTAACACTATAGATAGGCTATAATAAGTATAACGTTTTATAAACTTCTTAGCTAAGTTACTAGTAATAATTCTTAGGATAGGGCTATTACTAAATTAAACTAACTAATTACTTAAAGGATTATAAAGGGCTAAGTAAAGCAAGTTACCTAGCTCTAACTAATAGTCTCGCGAGCTACCTATAACGCTAAGTTTCTTATTATCTCTCTTATAAGTAGAAGGCCTCTCTTTGTAAGCTTTTTAATATACTATATAAGCTTATCCTCTTACTATAGGCTAAGCTTTCTCTAGTTAAGTTTCTTAGTCTAATTTAAGCTTATTAGGCCTTAGTGTCTTTAGCGTAGCGTAGATACTTTAATATTATATTTAGCAGCAATCTTTCTATATAAAAAACCTTCTCCTAGTTCTTATAATTTAATTTCTTTAATTATAGCTTAAATTAGGTCTATATTAGTAGAGTTATTACGTGTTATAGAAACTTAAGTTTAGTAAAGGTAAAGTATTACGCAAACTAAGGTATTACGCGTATAGATATAGTACTAGCTAGACCTTTAATATATTGTAAACTACACTTAATTACTAACGCGCTAGTATTACTACCTAACACGATTACTAGCCTAACTTAAAGAAGCTTAGCTAGCTAGGGGAAGAGGTAGTAGTTAATTATATCTTTAATCTAGATTCTTGTAGTTTTGCCCTAACTCTAGCTACTATGCGTAAAATAGGTAATAAACTACTTACTTAGCGTAGAGGTAGCCCTATTAGTATCTACTAGGCGCGCAACTTTATTAAGCGTATAGATAGTTTTACAACGCGTTTTAATTACTTATACGATAGGTAGCAAGCTTTATATAAGGACCTAGCTACTATAAGTAGCTAGTTTAAGCTAGTGCAGCGTACAAGAGCTACGTACGCCTACTCTAGCTACTCTAGCTACTCTAGGGGCTCTCTAGGTAGCTTATACGCTAAGTAATGTACGTAAACGTATACGCTAGCACAAGAGCTTGTTGCTAACATTAATTATTAACGTAATTAATTAACTTAAAAAGAGAGCTTAGTTTATAGAGGGTTTATACTACTAGTGCTACTATATTACGTACTATAACAGCGTTCTTTGTTCTCTATTAGAGTAAGGCTCTAACTTAGATTACTTATAGAAGACTAGTATTATATTATTATATTTACCCTATCGTATATATTTAGAGAGATTTTAAAGTCTAAGTTTAACGCTATAATACCTATAGCGCCTTAGTAAAGGTATTTTATACTCTAATTTTAGGTAATTTTTATAAGATAGACCTAAATATCCTCTCTTACAAGATATAGGACAATTTAGTACCTTACACTAAAGTCTAACTTTTTAATTGTAATTTTTTTCGTCCTTTAAATGTTTTTGCAAATAGTATAGCTTTATAGAACTAAAGAATAATTCTTTATATATAGGGTACTTAATATAGCTATTACTAGTAAAGAATTTATTTACTAGGCCTTTTCCTCTATAGGGATTAACTTCCTTTTAAGAATTCTCTAGTATTCTTATCTTCTCTATTTATAGCGCTTAAGCTAGCCCTTGCTTTATATTACAATATTACTTAGTAGGTTCTAGTAGCTCTTAAAATAATAATAAGCGCCTTTTCTTATAATTTTTAAGTGTATAATTACTAGAACTAGAGTCTACTAAATATACTCTCTAATTTACTTCTAGCTACTTTAACTTAGGTTCTAGAGTTATATATATTCTTTAAAGTATAGTAGGAAATATTTCTTTACTTATAGGATACGTCTTGTTTATAGTACTACTTACTTGTTATAGGTTTTTAAACAATACCTCTAAAGTAGTATTTTACACTTAAAGTACCTTTACCTCTACTTTAAGCCTAGTATTAAAAGACTAGAGATTATCTATATATATATCTATATTGTCTAGCTATTCTTTAAGCTCTATTATTTTCTTGTTTTTTTTAAGTATAGGTTCTAATATTAGAGAGATAATGTCTTTAAAGGTAGTAGTAACTAAGGATAGAAGATTATTTATTATCTACTCTAAAAATAGGATAATTTGTTTAGGTGTAAAGCTTACTAATATAGGTACTAGCTCTACTTTTAAAATCGTAGTAGAGACATCTATAACTACTAGTAAATTAATAAGTATTAAAGAGAAGAGCGTAAGCGTTTAATAGATAAGTAGTAAAGTTATATAAATTTAAATATTTCTTTACGTTAAATGTTCTACTTGTAATTCTTTTACGTCTATTATTAGTAGTTTAAAAGGTAGTAAGGGGGGTACTATAGAGTAACTATACGTTACCTTTTTAATATACCTAAATAGCTTATAGTACGTTCGCTAGTTCTTTTTATAGTACCTAAACTCCTTTAGGAACGCTATTCTATACTTATACGATTTTAAGTAGGTTATTAGACTACTAGCTATAGATTCTTTACTAAAGGTAACCTTATAGCCTTCTACTATATACACTACCCTAAATTTATCCTATCCTAATTTATAAGTAGTCTAATAATTTTTTAAGAAGAGTAGCTTTATAGGTTCTTAGTATCTTTTACTATAAACTACGTAAGTAACGTTACTATTATTAGTAAGGAACTAATCTCCTAAATATATATCCTCTTTAGCTAATCTAGCGTTTTCTACTTTCTTACTCTCTTCTTTAAGTATATAAATTCGCTACTAAAGCGCCTAATATTATAGGTTGTAGGTTTTCTTAGCTTTATTAATTGTATATACTATTATAATAGAGATAACCTCTTTAAATATAGTAATAATCCTAACTAGAGGATTATTTACTTAGAACAGTACCTAAAACCTTATTAAAGTAGAATCTAGTTGCGTTTTTAAAACTAGGGCCTTAGCGTGTAGAGTATTAGTAGCTGTTAATAGGTTAATAGGCGCTAGAAGGAGTAGTGTTTTTAAGGCGGCTAGCTAGGTTAGGTATAAATAAGACGTAGTTTGTAGGTTATAGGATGTATTATCTATAGCTAGCTAGGTTAGGTATAAATAAGATATAGTTTGTAGGTTCGAGTACGTATTATTTGTAGCTAAGTACTTCTTATACGTAAAGTAAGTCTTATTTATAGTAAGGCTTTAAGATCCTAATATACTATATATATCTATTATAGCTTATAGATTATGTATAGCGTAAATAGTATAGTAGTAAAGAATAAAACATATTAATTAATATTACGTATTAAAATATTTCCTAGTTTAGCTCTCTACGCTAATTAGAATTAACTATTAAGAACTAATCTAGAGTAGCTATAGGTAGTCTATAGAGAACTTAGATTAACGTATAATAGTAAAGGGAGTTAACTATAGATTAGTTAGATAGCTACGTGTAATAGCTATCCTAGTAGTATAGATACTTAAGGGTAATTAGCCTAGTAGAAAACCTTATATTGTTAGGATCTATAATTTGTACTAGTATCTTTAGGGATAAATACTACTAAACTACGTTTTTGCTAATGCTTAAGCCTCTTAGTATTATATTAAAGAGAGTACTAATAGTATTAGGTAATAGATAATAAACGAGTATATATAAGTAAGTAAGGTTTAATATATTCTAGCCTAGTAAATCTACTCTTATTTACCTAGGTATATACGTTTCTACTAGTTTTAGCTCTATGTATACTTACTATTATGTTTACTTATTTCTTACGTCTCTTAACTTTATAGATTCTAGTAGTGTCTCGCCTTTATTATTAGCTACAAGTATAAGACTAAGTAGAGTAGAGAGGTAGCTAAATATACTTAGTTAATCCTTTATCTATTAGGCTAAGCGCTACCTCTATAGAGATTCTTTAATTAGAAGAGCTTCTTCTTCTATCTTACTACCTTTATTAGTCCTTTACTAGTTACTTTCCTATAGGTTTATACTACGCCGATAGCTATCTACTATATAACTAGATTCTCTCTTATTCTCTAATTATATCTTTAAACTATCTAGGCTTAATTACTTATATAGTAACTAATCTTATACTTACGCTTATATAGCTACTACACCTATAGAAAGAGTAGAAGTAGGCTATATAGGTGCAGCGACGGCTCTTAATTCTTTATAGTATCCTAGTTATTACTACTATTACTATTTCTATTATCTAGTATAAGTTAGGAGTATACTATGCTCTTTAGTGCTTGTTGCAAGCCTCCTAGATAATAGGTGTAAGTAGTTAGGTATGTATCCCTATCTACTAACAAAGAATTAATTTAACTAATAGGCTAGTATAATATACTTAAAAGGTTCTTCTACCTAACTCTATTTAAAAAGCCTATTTAGTATACGTTGTAGGCTAGTATGTATATAGAAGCCTTGGGCTTTATAGGGTTGTAGATATTATCTACTCTAGATTAGAAGTTTATAATTCTAATTAGGGTATACCTACCCTAATTTATAGTAGGTCTCTTTATTAGCTCTATTACTATCTTAAGTAAAAATAAAATCTTAAAATAGATACTTTTTATCCTTATAAGGACTTATACACTTATAGCCTTTGCGATTATAGTATATATATTATTTATTAATATTTATAACGTTACCTTAACTCTTCTTATAAGTTAGAAAGCTAGTAAGTTAGCTAGTACTAAATAGAGTAGATAATTACTATAAAGAGTAGTAGGATACTTAGTCTATTAACTATATAGTAACTCCTTAGTTACTTTCTTAAATTAAAGCTACCTAAGAGTTAATTGCAAAAGGATAATAGTATATATATTTAGTAGAGTAGTACTTAGTATAATAATTATTTTTAACTTAGAACTTACTAACCTTATATTATACTTAGTCTTACTCTCTACAATAGTACTAAAAACGTTGTTTAGCGCCTATCTCTATCTCTTTTAAAACACTATAAGGACCTATTATTCTACTATTAGTTTTAGGTTATATTTACTTACTTTCTACTTTCTTACGCACCTTAATATTGTATAGTCTATAGGGTTAGGACGTAGCGTGCTCTATATTAGTTCTAATAAAAGTAAAGTATAGTTATTAGTAGTAAATTATATTCTATTAAAAGCCTTTTTATATAGTATTATTGTTTGTTTAAATAAGGTATAGACCTTTATTACTTTTCTAATATATCTTTTTATTATAAAACTTCTATAAAATTATCTTATTATACTAAGTAATATCTATTCAAGTTAAAATAATTTAGTTAATAAGGAATAATACAACCTATTGCCTCTAGCACCTTATATAGAAATACTAACAAAAATTGTTGTATATATACGATACTAATCTCTAGGGTAGTAATTTATAGGATTCTAAGGTTTAATAAGTATCTACGTTATAGTATAGGATACAGTGTATCTTATATATAATATAACCTAGGCTACTTCCTAACCTATATTAAGTAAAGAAAGCGATATTATAAGATTAATAGTGCGATATAGTTACTTACAATAGGGCTAATACTAGGTATTACTATAGCTAAGCCTAGAATTACCTCTCTTAGGTGTGTAAAAGCTAATAATTAGAAAGAGGTTGTAGTAAATAGTATATTATACACATATCCTAATAAAGCTAAGGCGCTCTTTATCCTACTCTTTTCTCTTTAGTAAGTTACTTCTTCCTTTATATATACATATACCTACCTTGTACGCCTCTTTACGTTATATTATATATTGTCGACTAAATAGCTAATAAATTATCTTAAGATAAGAGAAATAATACTATTATATTTAGAGCCTCGCAAATCTAAGTAGGTACTACTAACTCTAGATTTTAAACTTCTATTAAGATATCCTAAGTATAGCTGCGAATCTACAGCGAATTTAACTACACTCCTTATATATTATAAGTTGTCTAGTCTTAGTAATCTATATTGTAGGAATTACTTTTATATATAGCTAATCTAACCTACACTAGCTTCTAAGCTAGTATCTATATAAACTTTAATACTCTTAGATATAAATTTTTGCAATTATAATAATTTGTTAGTTCTACTAAGAACTATTCCTACTTGTAATTCCTAGGATACTACTAACAATATTAATTAAGCGTAGCCTTTTTAGCGGCAAGGCTATAGTAATAGCTACTCTACTCTTACTCTAACTATTAATTTACTAGAGAGAGAACTTAGCCTATAGCTTA
>JALNQF010000463.1:0-28496 GCA_028456385.1 Ophiosphaerella korrae | reverse complement strand
GGAGTTATCCCTTATATCTCTTATTTTCGTACTAATATTAGTAAGTTTACAACTTACTAATATTACAAACTTACTAATATATTAGTAAGTTTATAACTTACTAATATCGCAAACTTACTAATATTGCGAACTTACTAATATTTAACTACTTTTCTACTTTTAGTTAGCGCTTAGTAAGCTACTAGGTATATATACCTAGTACTTACTTAGATAGCTTTATCTACTATTTACTCTTTTTAGTTAATTATTAAAACTACTTTATTAAGTTATTTTATATAAAGTCTACCTTATATAATAGTAGATCTCTATAAATATTTTACTTCTATAGGCCTCTCTATAACCTAGAACTACGCTAGTAGCTTTCTTACTTATACTAGAGTTACTATAAAATAGCTAATTATAGCTAACTCTTAATTAAGCCTAGCTAGCTAAAAAGATGTAACAGGCCGCCTATCGTTAACTATAGGCACCTATATTAGGGGTTAGTAGATTAAGAAGTAATAATAAAAGCTTATATTAGAATCTATAATAACTATAAATAGTAGAAGATGTTTTGTAACTATCTTGTACTAGCGTTCTATAGTTAATAGATTAAATTACTAATACTATCCTAATAATATATATTCTACTAACTATATACTTATTATAATCTATAATTTATAGTTACTAAGACTAGTAGATTATAGATTATCTTAATCTATAATCTATAGTTGCTAAGAGTCTATAGATTATAGATTAGCTTAGGTATCTTAGTTATATATAGTTTCTTAATTAAGGTTATTACTCTACTTATCTTATACTTTATTAGCGCCTAAATTAAGACTAATTAGTTTTATCTTGATTTCTTTTGTTATACCTATAACACTATCTTCCCCTTTAGGTAAGTCCTAGTTTTCTCGTCCTAGGGCTAAAGTTATTAGTCTAGTTTCTTTATTAATATAGAGTTCTTTATCTTCCCTTATACCTATTTTATTTACTTATTATTACTACCTTCTTACTAATCGCGTATTATATAATAGTATTAAAATATTTCTTTATTCTTATTATACTTCTCTTAAGTTAAACTCTAAGTCTTTTTCTTATATTATTTCTATAAATAATAGTAGAGCTTATAAGGCGTATATTTATATAAATATACGTAGTTCTTGTAATGTATTTAGTGTTTCTTTTTTTAAGTATAGGTTTATTATACTTATTCTTATGTCTAGGCTTAATAATAATAGGGAAAGCTATTAACTAGACTTAAGAGAAATTACTATCTTAAATTGTAGAGGCTAAAGCTAAGCGTAAGTATATCTAGGAGCTTATATAGAGTAAGCTAGTAGAGAATTAAGCTTATCTCTCTTATCTTTGTAAGATAAAGGCCTTAAATAATAAGAAATTAGCTAAGTAGTTAGTAGCTCTAGAAGCTAAGCTAGACTTAGATAAAGCGTTTAATATTACTATAGTAGGTTCTACGCTAAGCGTTTTTATTATCTCTCTATCTATTATTAGTAATATTAGTTTTCTTAGTTTACTACTAGGCGTTCTAGAGGGTTTTAATTTTAGAACTCCTCTAATTTCTTAGAGTAATTAAGATTATCTTCTAGTTCCTATATTTTCTCCTATAGTTGTCCTTTTTCGTCTATACTTATCTATTCTACTAAGTAGTAATTTCTTTTATTGTAGAACTAGTATTATAGAATTTTTTTAACTTCTTATTCTTCTTATTCTTTATACGTATCTACTTTATATACTAGTAGTTCTACGTTCTATAGTACTTATTCTAGTAGAGCTATATAGAACGTTAGGTATATCCTTATCTTATTTAGTAGCTTTAACTTAAATATAACTAGTATAATTTCTTTTTTAATTTTATATAGTTTTATCTTAACGTAGTCTAATTTTAAACTTAGGCGTTTACTCTTAATATTCTTCTATACTAACTATACTTTTTCTCTCTCTTTAAATTAGGGTCCTTCTTTATATTTTTTGTTATAGTACTTAGTTATACAATCTTATAAGAATTCTACGTCTTATCTTAATTAATCGTGTATATCTTTAAGTCTATTAGCGAAGTTTTCTCTTCTTAAAGACTAAGATATTTAGTTTCTTAGTATTTAATATACGTTAGGCTTAAATCTATAGTTTATAAAGAAAAGTAATACTTTTATTACTATATTCTTTGCGCTATTATATACTAACTATACTATAGGTAGTAGCTATACCTAATTGTTTTAGTTGTAGTTAAGGTAGTATCTTAAGTATTATTCTACTATCTAATTTATTTATTCTAATTATCTATCTATTTATAGTTAATATACTATAGATATTATATATTATATTTCTAATTGCGCTATTATTATTCCCTATAGTATTAATATAAATTGTACATCTCTATTTATAATAATCTTATCTAGTAGTCTATATTAACTAATTATAGTTCCTAGAACTTAGTATATAGTAACTTCTATTTTACTTTTCTTTTTATATAGTTAGAAGTATATATACTTTATAAGCTTATCTACTATTATTATAATTCTATTATATTTTACTCCTAATATTAGGTTTCTAGACTTAGGTAGTCTTGTAATAAAGTCTATTATAATAACTCCCTATAGTTATTCTAGTATTTCTACTAGTTGTAATATTCTATATAGTGCGTATCTATTATATTTATTCTTATAGTATTCTATATAGTTTTATAGTACTTCTATTACTAGTTATCTTACTTTTAGAATGTAGTAGTCTTATAGTAGTCTATCTAATGTTTTTTTAATTCCTTAATAACTATATACTAGTAATTTATAGAATTATCTTATAAATTCTCTCTATATCTTACTTAGAATATATATTCTTTTATAGGCTCGTGTAAATTCTTCTTAGATTTCTAGTCTTTCTATTTCTTTAGCTACTTCTTGTATTATTTTCTAAATCTATTTATCTAGCTTACTATTTATTCTTTTAATTATTACAGCTATCTTAAGTATATTTAAGATTAAGTATTCTTCTTTGTTTTTAACTAGAACTATACTAGTAGCGCTTACTTCTTCTTATAAGTCTAGTCTTCTACTAAAGGCGTCTATAAACTAATTATCTTTCTCTTTTATATATATAATTTCTATATTAAATATTAATAGGAATTCTTACTATCTTATATATTACTATAATAGTTCTTTATTTATTATAAATCTTATAAGATTCTTATAGTTAGTATAGACCTTTATTTAATACTTTACTCTTTGTAAGTATACTCTCTATTATTTAAATACTTTATAGATTACTAGTATCTCTTTATTATAGATTAAGTAATTAAGTTCTACTATCTTTATTTTCTTAGAGAAGTATTTAACTAAATATTCTTTTTTAGTCTCTAGGTCTTCCTATATTAGTGCTATTCTATAGACTAAGTTAGATGTATTTGTTTTTACTATTACTAGTAGGTCTAAGTTATATATTCTAATAACTAGGTTTTCTATAAACTTCTTTTTAATCTTATTAAATACTTTATTATATTCCTTTATCTATTTAAATAGCGTATCTTTCTTTATAAGTCTGGTTATTAGTTCTATATCTTTAGACTATCCTACTATTAGCTTTCTATAAAAGTTAGCTAGCCTATAAAATTATTATACTTCTTTTAGGTTTTTTAGTATTAGCTATTTGTTAATTAATCTAATCTTTTCTAAGTTAATCTTAATTTTTCCTAGTTTAATAATAAATCTAAGGAAATCTATTTCTTTTATATAGAATTCGCATTTTCTTATTTTAAGAAATAGTTTATTTTCTACTAGTTTCTTTAATACTTTATATACGTATTATACGTGTTCTTCCTCTATTTCTAAGAATATAAGGATGTCGTCTAAGTATACAAATATAAATATATCTAGGTACTCTCTTAGTACTATATTAATCCTTTCTTAGAATGCTACTAGTGCGTTTATTAAACTAAATAGTATAACTAAGTATTTGTATAGTTTATACTACGTTCTAAACGCTATTTTTTATTTATTACTTTCTTTAATTCTAATTTAGTAGTATACGTTTTAAATATCTAGTTTTATAAAGATCTTTACTTTTTATAGTCTATCTTATATTTTATCTATTTATAGTAGTAGGTATTAGTTCTTGTTTATAATTATATTAGTTTTTCTAAAGTTTATATAAGGCCTCTTATCTCTTATCTCTTTCTTGTCTATAAATATAAGTCTATATACTACTAAGGATTTAGATTCTCTTATCTATCCTTTTTTTATTATAGTTTAGATAAACGCTTATTTAATCTTAGATTCTTCTTCTATTTTTTAGTAGACTAGGCTCTATCTTAAGTTTCTTCCTTCTTCTAGTTCTATTACTAGATCCTATAGTTAATATTCTAGAAGGTAGTCTTTTAGCTTTATAAGCTATTCTTCTTATTTCTTATATTCTTTAGGGAATTTTCTTTTACAAGTATTTATATTAGCTTTTAATATATCTATTCTATAGTATTTAATTTGTCCTATTCTCTAATTAATATATAGGTTAGTTATCTATAACTATAGTATACCTAATATTATATCTTGCTTGTTATTAATTGTTGTTATATCTATAACTATATTTTTAATCTCTAGTCCTTCTAGCCTTAGTATTAAAGGTACTATTTTAAACTATATAGGTTCCTAGAATAGTTTTCTTTTAATTATACTTAGTTGTTAAGGGTATTTCTTTATTATATACTTTATTTCTTATATTTCTATAAACTTTTTTAATATAAAGTTTCTTATAGCTCTACTATTAATTATTAATTATACTTCTTTTCTTTAGTATATACTTATCTTTATAATATATAGGCCTCTTATACCTTCTAGCTTTTCTTACTTTAGTAACTTAGTAAATTATTTATCTTTCTAAAGCTATAAGCCTACTTTAAGTTTATATTCTTTATATTTTAGATACTTATTATATATGTACTTATACTATAGTCCTCTTTAGACGTATTTCTTAGATAATTTTAGGCTAGGTCTTACTACTACGTATCTATCTTCTAGGATTATTTCCTATCCTTAGATATCTTCTACTATAATTACTCTTTTGTAGTTATAGCCTCTTCTCTTTATAGGCTATACGTTGTTATTTACTTTAGAGTTTCTATATATAATATAATTCTTATCTAAGTATAATATCTATAATACTTTAAAATATACTAGATATTCTAGATTTATTATTTTATTATCCCCTTCTTAGTACTTATCTTTACTAAGTGTATTTACAGTTAGAATATAGTATACTACTAGTATTTTTAGTATATAGGCTTTGTTAATCTATTGTATTTTTCTTATAAAGTATTACTATTTTCTTAAAGTAGGTATTCTTCTTATTATAACTATATATTACTTTATCTATTCTTAAAATAGTATAAACTTAGTTTCTTTAGGATTACGTTCTTTCTAGTCTTTATACGCTTCCTCTATACTTATAACTATTAAGTATATTTAAATAAATTTCTATTCTTTATTTTATTCCTCTATATTTATAGTTATATAGCTATTATAGTTATATATAGTTAGCTAGGTATACTCTATACTTTTTATACTAACTTATCTCTTACTTCTTTATAATTTTTTAGAGGTAGTTGTAGTAGTCTCTTTATCTAGTACTAGTCCTTTAGCCTAGATTAATAGTACTAGGGGTTCTTCCCCTTCTAAGTCTTCTATTAGTAGGTCTATTACTTAAGCTATTTCTTCTAACTAAGCTTTTATTCTTTCTTTTATTACTACTACTCTATATCTCTATTATAAGAAGTATCTTACTCCCTACTTACTAGAAAAGTATATATAGTAGTTATTTTTATAATAAAAAGTCTAATAGAGTATTATATATTGTATTTCTTTACTCTTAGTTACTTTCTTTTAAGGTTTAGCTTGTGCTTGTAGTACTTCTTTCTTTTTCTTAGTTGTTTTTAACTAAGTTTCTTTCTTTAGGTTCTTACTTCTATAATCTTTTATAAAATATCTTAGTTTCTTATATTTATAATATACTATATCCTTCTTCTTTTATAATTAGTAGTCTTTTATATAGTAGCTTTTCTTACTATAGTTAAAGTATATAAAGTCTTTATTTCTCTTTTTCTTTTTATCCTTATTAGCGTTAAGGATTATTAGGTCTCCTTTGTTGTAATTCTAGGTGTAACTTCTATATTTATTCTTCTTTTATTCTCGAAGATTATTATTAATTTAGATTACCTATTACTTTAAAGCTTTTAGTATTCTTAGTTTCTCTATATATATTATCTTGTATTAGATCTTAGAGTTAAGTCCTTATTTAAATTGTAATATTAAGGCTAACTCGTTCTATTCTATATTCTAGGATAATTATTTAAACTATAATACGTACTTTAGAACACTCTAATTCTGTGTAAGCTTTTCTAGCTACTCTTTAGCTTATTAGGTAATATCTATGTTTTTAAACACTACTCTTATTTATTTAGTAAAGTATTTATAACTTCTAAAAATAGCTCTAGTTTTATCTTTCTAGGTTATTAGAGAGTATATTATATAGTCTATCTAGTAAAGCTTATACTATCTTATTACGTCTTCTTTAAGGTATAATTTAATATATATTACCTTCTTTTCTTCTATATTAAAGTGTAGTACTTGTATATCTATTTAGAGTTATACTAATATAATAAAGAGTTTTAACTTCTCCCTTATTTTATTAAACTTCTTAAAGATAAGTATCTTTAGTAGTTTCTTTATTATGCTTATCTCTAGTCTTTAGGTAATTAATTCTATTTAGTTCTATCCTTAGATAATAGCCTTAATCTATACCTTATTTTATTTCGCGTAATCTTATAGTTCTTTATTTTGTATTTCTAAGGTATTAATTACTATTTTTATATCTTCTTTGTTATTAATTAACTAGTTAAGACGACCTTTAATTGTTTCCTATATAGTACTATCTAATTCTAGACTACTCCTAAGGGCTTTACTTAATTATTTTATTAAACTTTCTACTATTATATTAGCTAGACTATATATTACTTATACTTTGCTTTTTATAATAACTAAATTAGCAAGGTATAATAGGCTACTTATTATTAACTATAGGTACCTATATTAGAGGTTAGTAGATTAAGAAGTAATAATAAAAGCTTATATTAGGATCTATAATAACTATAAATAGTAGAAGATATTTTGTAACTATCTTATACTAGCGTTCTATAGTTAATAGATTAAATTGCTAATACTATCTTAATAATACGTATTCTACTAACTATATACTTATTATAATCTATAATCTATAGTTACTAAGACTAGTAGATTATAGATTGTCTTAATCTATAATCTATAGTTACTAAGAGTCTATAGATTATAGATTAGCTTAGGTATCCTAGTTATATATAGTTTCCTAATTAAAGTTATTACCTTACTTATCTTATACTTTATTAGCGCCTAAATCGAGACTAATTAGTTCTATCTCGATTTCTTCTATTACACCTATAACAAAAGAACTATACTACTAGGAATTAGATCTTACCTTAGCTATAGCGCACTAGGTAGCCTCTTAAGTTTACTATATTATAGTTCTAGTTAAGGTTTCTAGCTCTCTCTTTTTACTAGTACTAGCGCTAACGTTTTAGAAAGAAATATATACTAAAGAAGAGTAGTTTAACTACTTTATAAGTTATAAAGCTTTAGCTTATACTTACTATATATACCTAAGTAAGGGTATACTTATACTAGGTATTAAACCTAAGTAGTAGTACTAGGGAAGAAAAAGACCCTTAAACTTACGTAAATTACTAGCGCTTAATTTATAAAAACTAAGTAATAAAGTACTCTAGACCTTACTAAAACCTTTACTAGCTAGTACTAAAGATCTAAATCTTTATAAACTAATAGCTAAACGTACTAATATAGTATATAACTACTATAACTTAGCTTATTATACTATAACTTAGTTATATAAAAAATCTTCTATCTCCTTAAAAGCTAGCCTCTTAAACTAAAATAATACTAGCTTATAACCTCTTTATTACTTAAACTAAGTATACTTATAAGATAAAGATATACTATAAATAGTAAACTATAGATTTAGTAAAGAACTAAGAGAACGCTTTAGAGCTACTATACTATAAAAAATCTATAAAATATACGCTAGAACTAAGTCTCTAGAAAAATAGACTTAAAAACTTACTATACTAACTACTCTAATAAAAAAAGTACTAAGTAACTTCTAATAATATCTTAAGACCTTCTTATAGAAAGATAAAAGAAAATAGGTAATAGACTCTAAATCTTTTATTTAGCTAAGTATTATAGTTATAATAAGAGAATACTAATTTAAACTAATTAGCTCTACTATAAATAATAATAATATATATAACTTATAGAGTAATAAACTTAATTAAGATATTAACTATAATAGAGATACGTAATAAATTCGTAATTTATAATCTTAGTAAATACAAAGTATAAAGCTAGTTATATAAAGAATTTATAATTTACAATCTTAGTAAATATAAAGTATAAAGCTAGCTAAGAAGCCTAGGTATATAGTTAGTAGTAATATATATTATTAGAATAGTATTAGTAATCTTATCTCTAACCTAGAACGCTAATACTTAATATTATATATACAAATTAACTATTATTTATAGTTATTACTAATTATAATATAAGCTTTTATTATTACTTCTTAGTCTACTAATAACTTAAAGGCTACTAAAAAAGTTAACTCTAGGTGTTATAGGTGTAATAGAAGGAATTAAGATAGAACTAATTAGTCCTAACTTAGGTGCTAATAAAGTATAAAATAAGTAAAGTAATAATCTTAATTAGGAAACTATATATAACTAGGACACCTAGTGTAATCTATAATCTATAGACTCTTAGCGTTAATAGATTATAGATTAAGACAATCTATAATCTACTAGTCTTAGTAATTATAGATTATAGATTACAATAAGTATATAGTTAGAAGGATGCGTATTATTAGGATAGTATTAGTAATTTAATCCTTTAACTATAGAACGCTAATACAAGATAGTTATAAAATATCTTCTATTATTATAAGTTATTATAGATTACCCTCTAAGCTTTTACTATTAACTCTTAATCTATAAACTCTATTAAGATAAGCGCCTATAGTTAATAATAGGCAGCCTATTATACTAGGTAACCTATTATACCTTACTAATTTAGTTACTAAGAAAAGTAAAGTATAAGTAGTATATAGTCTAAGCTAATATAATAGTAGAAAGCTTAACTAGGAAGAGAGCTAAAGTACTTATAAGTAGTTATAAGTTAAATAATATAGTATAAAGAGATATAAAAAACTACTTAAATAACTTAATCTCTAAAAAAGAAGATATAAAGATAGGAATTAACGCCCTAGAGACCTAAAATAAAGAACTCTAGGAATATATAAAATAGAATAAGGCCTAAATTAAAGTTATTATTAAAGGATAGAATTAGATAGAACTAATTACTTAACGCCTAGAGATAAGCGCAATAAAGAAACTACCTAAGATACTTATTCTTAAGAAGTTTAATAGAATAAGAGAAAAGCTAAAACTCTTTATAGCTTTAGTATAACTTTAAATAGATATATAAGTACTATACTTTAATATAAAAGAAAAGAAAGTAATATATATTAGAATATACCTTAAAGAAGATATAATAAGATAGTTTAAACCTTACTAGATAGACTATATAATATATACCCTAATAATATAGAAAGATAAAACTAGAGCTATTTTTAGAAGTTATAAATACTTTACTAAGGAAATAAGAGTAGTATTTAAAGATATAGATATTACTTAATAAGCTAAAGAAAAACTTAAAAGACTTATATAATAAAAAAGTATCTTTAAGTATAAATTATTATTATAGCTATAATAAGAGAAAACTAACTTAAGCTAATTAGCTATACTATAGATAATAAAAGTACGTACAACCTATAGAGTAATAAACTTAACTAAGAAACTAACTATAATAGAGATACGTAATAAATTCGTAATTCGCGATCTTAGTAAATATAAAGTATAAAGCTAAGTACGTAATAAATTTATAATTTATAATCTTAGTAAATATAAAGTATAAAGCTAAGTACGTAATAAATTTATAATTTACGATCTTAGTAAATACAAAGTATAAAGCTAGCTAAGGGACCTAAGTATATAGTTAGTAGTAATACCTATTATTAGGATAGTATTAGTAATTTAATTATTAACTACAAGTAATAATACTAAGATAGTTATAAAATATCTTCTATTATTTATAGCCTATTATAGATTATAATATAAGCTTTTACTATTACCTTTTAATCTACTAATAACTTATAAGCTATTAGGAAGTTAACTCTAGTAGACCTATTATACCTTACTAATTTAGTTATTAAAAGGAGTAAAGCGTAAGTAGCGTATAGTCTAGCTAAATACAATAGTAGAAAGTTTAACTAGAAAAGAAACTAAAGTACTTATAAGTAGTTATAAGTTAGATAATATAGTATAGAGAGATATTAAAAACTACCTAAATAACTTAATCTCTAAAAAAGAAAATATAAAAATAGTAATTAATACTTTAGAGATATAAAATAAAAAATTCTAAGAATATATAAAATAAAATAAAGCCTAAATTAAAGCTATTATTAAAGGATAAAATTAGATAGAATTAATTACGTAACGCCTAGAGATAAGCGTAACAAAGAAACTACTAAAGATACCTATCTTTAAGAAGTTTAATAGAATAAGAGAAAAATTAAAACCCTTTATAGTATTAGTATAACTCTAGATAGATATATAAGTACTATACTTTAATATAGAAGAAAAGAAGGTAATATATATTAGAATATACTTTAAAGAGGATATAATAAAATAGTTTAAACTTTACTAGATAGATTATATAATATATACTCTAATAACCTAGAAAGATAAAACTAAAGCTATTTTTAGAAGTTATAAATACTTTACTAGATAAATAAGAGTAGTATTTAAGAATATAGATATTACCTAATAAGCTAAAGAAAAACTTAAAAGACTTATATAATAAAAAAGTGTCCCTAAGTATATATTATAATTTAAATAACTATTATAAAATATAGAATAGAATAAATTAGCTCTAATATTATAATTTAAATAAAGATTAAATAAAAAAATCTAATATAAGATAATCTATATAGAGAAACCTAGGACACTAGAAGCCCTAAAGTAGTAAGTAATATAAATTAATAATAATCTTTAAGAATAGAAGAAGAACAAGTATAGTAACTAATCTAGAAACTAGGATATTAGAGACCTTATAATCCTTAACGCTAATAAGAATAAGAAGAAAAAAAAGAATAAAGACTTTATATACTTTAACTATAGTAAGAAAAGCTACTATATAAAAGACTACTAATTATAAAAGAAAAAAGATATAGTATACTATAAATATAAAAAACTAAGATACTTTATAAAAGATTATAGAAGTAAAGACTATAAGAAAGATAAAGAAACTTAGTTAAAAATAACTAAAAAGAAGAAAGAAGAACTATAAGTATAGGCTAAACTCTAAAAGAAAGTAGCTAGAAGTAAAGAAATACAATATATAATACTCTATTAAACCTTTTATTATAAAAATAACTACTATATATATCTTTCTAGTAAGTAGAGAGTAAAATACTTTTTATAGAAGAATAGAGTAGTAGTAATAAAAGAAAGAATAAAAGTATAGCTAGAAGAGATAGTATATATAATAAACTTACTAATAGAAGACTTAGAAGAGGAAGAGCTCTAGGCCTTATTAATCTAAGCTAAAAGAATAGTACTAGATAAAGAGACTACTATAGCTTTTTCTAAAGAACTATAAGAAAGTAAAAAATAAGTTAGTATAAAAAATATTAAGTATACCTAACTAGACTTATATAGCTATAATAGCTATATAATATTAGATATAGAAAAATAAAATAAAGAATAGAAGTTTATTTAAAAATACTTACTAGTTATAAGTATAGAAGAAGTATATAAAGACTAGAAAGAACGTAATCCTAAAGAAATAAAGTTTATACTATTTTAAGAATAAATAAAGTAATATATAGTTATAGTAAGAAGAATACTAATATAAAGAAAGTAGTAATACTTTATAAGAAAGACGTAATAAATTAATAAAGCCTATATACTAAAAGTACTAGTAGTATACTATATTCTAATAACTAATATACTTAGAAAAGATAAATACTAAGAAAGAGATAATAAAATAATAGATCCTAAATATCTAGTATACTTTAAAATATTATAGATATTATACTTAGATAAGAATTATATTATATATAGAAACTCTAAAGTAAATAATAATATATAGCTAACTAAGAAAAGAGGCTATAACTATATAAGAGTAATTCTAGTAGAAGATATCTAAGGATAAGAAGTAATACTAGAAGAAAGATACCTAGTAATAAGGCTAGGACTAAAATTATCTAAAAAATACGTCCTAAGAAGACTATAGTATAAATACACGTATAATAAATATCTTAAATACAAAGAATATAAACTTAAAGTAAGTCTATAGCCTTAAAAGAATAGATAATTTATAAAATTACCTAAGTAAAAATAACTAGAAAGTATAGGAGGCCTATATATTATAAAAATAGGTACGTATTAAAGAAAGAAAGTATAATTAATAATTAATAGTAGAGCTATAAAGAACTTTATATCTAAGAAGTTTATAGAAATATTAGGAATACGTTATATAGTAAAAAAGTACCTTTAATAACTAAGTATAATTAAAAGAAAACTATTCTAAGAACCTATTAGGTTTAAAATAGTTTCCTCTATATTAGAGCTAGAAAAGATAACTATTAAGAATATAGTTATAGATATAATAACAATTAATAATAAATAAAATATAATTCTAGAAATACTATAGTTATAAATAACTAACCTATATATTAATTAGAGAATAAGAAAAATTAATTACTATAAAATAGATATATTAAAAGCTAATATAAGTACCTACAAGGGAGAATTCCTAGAAGAATATAAGAAATAAGAAAAGTAGCTTATAGAGCCTAAAGACTATCTTCTAGAATATTAGCTATAGGACTTAGTAATAAACCTAGAAAAAGATAAAAATATAAGATAGAGCCTAGTCTATAAAAAAATAGAAGAAGAATCTAAAATTAAATAAGTATTTATTAAAAAAGTAATAAAGAAAAGATAAATATAAGAATCTAAATCCTTAGTAGTATATAGACTTATATTTATAGATAAAAAAAGAATAGAAAAAAAATAACTCTATATAGACTTTAGAAAAACAAACGTAGTTATAAATAAGAATTAATACCCTTTACTATAAATAGATAGAATATAAGATAGACTATAGAAAGTAAAGATCTTTATAAAACTAGATATCTAGAATACTTACTACTAAATTAGAATTAAGAAAAGTAATAAATAGAAAATAGTATTTAGAACGTAGTATAGACTATATAAATACTTAGTTATACCTTTTAAATTAACAAATATATTAGTAGCCTTCTAAAAAAGAATTAATATAGTATTAAGAGAATACTTAGATATATTTATATTTATATACTTAGATAATATCTTTATATTCTTAGAAATAGAAGAAGAATATATATAATATATACACAAAGTATTAGAAAAGCTAGCTAAAAATAAATTATTTCTTAAGATAAGAAAATATAAATTCTATACAAAAAAAATAGATTTCTTTAAGTTTATTATAGAACTAGAGAAAATTAAGATTAACCTAGAAAAGATTAAGTTAATTAATAAATAGCTAATACTAAAGAACCTAAAAGAGGTATAATAATTTTATAGGCTAGTAAACTTCTATAAGAAGTTAATAGTAAGATAGTCTAAAAATATAGAACTAATAATAAAACTTATAAAGAAAGATACACTATTTAAATAGATAGAAGAATATAAAGAAGTATTTAATAAGATTAAAAGAAAGTTTATAGAAAACCTAGTTATTAGAATATATAACCTAAACCTACTAGTAATAGTAAAAATAGATGTATCTAACTTAGTCTATAGGATAGTACTAATACAAGAAGACTAAGAAACTAAAAACAAATACTTAGTTAAATACTTCTCTAAGAAAATAAAACTAGTAGAACTTAACTACCTAATTTATAATAAAGAAATACTAGTAATCTATAAAGTATTTAAGTAATAGAGAGTATACTTATAAGAAGTAAAATATAAAACAAGAGTCTATATAGACTATAAAAATCTTATAGGATTTATAATAAATAAAGACTTATTATAATACTATATAAGATAGTAGGAATTCCTATTAATATTTAACTTAGAAATAATATATATAAAAGGGAAAGATAACTAATTTATAGATACTTTAAGTAGAAGACTAAACTTATAAAAAGAAGTAAACGCTACTAGTATAGTTTTAGTATAGAATAAAGAAGGATATCTAGTTCTAAATATACTTAAAATAGCTATAACACTTAAAAGAAAAAGTAGCGAGCTAGATAAATAGATTTAGAAAATAATATAGGAAGTATCTAAAGAAATAAAAAAACTAGAAATTTAAGAAGGATTTATATAAGTATATAGAAGAATATATATTCTAAAGAAAATATAAAAAGAATTTATATAATAATTTTATAAATTACTAGTATATAGATATTAAAAGATTAATAAAACTCTAGATAGACTACTATAAGAGTACTATATCCTAAGAGTAAGATAGCTAGTAATAGAAGTACTACAAGATTATATAGAATATTAAAGAAATAAGTATAGTAGATATATACTATATAGAATACTATAACTAGTAGAAGTACTAAGATAACTATAGAGAGTTATTACTATAGACTTTATTACAAAACTACCTAAGTCTAGAGACCTAATATTAAGAGTTAAGTATAATAGAATCCTAATAATAGTAGATAAACTTATAAAGTACTTATACTTTAAACTATATAAAAAGAAAAGTAGAATAGAAGTTACTATATACTAAGTTCTAGGAACTATAATAAGCTAATATAGACTTCTAGATAAGATAATAATAGATAGAAATATAAGGTTTATATTAAAACTATAGAGAACTATAATAGTATAACTAGGAATTAAATACGTAATAAGTACTATATACTATCTATAAATAAATAGATAATTAGAATAAATAAATTAAATAGTAGAATAGTACTTAAGATACTACTTTAACTCTAACTAGAATAACTAGGTATAATTACTACCTATAGTATAATTAGTATATAATAGTGTAAAGAATATAGTAATAAGAGTATTACTTTTCTTTATAAACTATAGATTTAACTCTAATATATATAGAATACTAAGAACTAAAGTATTTTAGTTTTTAAGAAGAGAAAACTTTACTAATAAACTTAGTAATATATATAATTAACTAAGATAGGATATAGAATTCCTATATAATTAGATAGTAAAATACTATAATAAGAAGTATAAAGAAAGACTCTAATTTAGAAAGAGAAAAAAAGTATAGTTAGTATAAAAGAATATTAAAAGTAAATAACTAAGTTTAAAACTAAACTACGTTAAAATAAGACTATATAAAATTAAGAAAGAAGTTACGCTAGTTATATTTAAACTAAAGCTACTAAATAAGATAAAAGTATACTTAACCTTTTATATAGTACTACTTAAGATAGTACTATAAAATATAGAACTACTAGTATATAAAGTAGATACGTATAGAGAATAAGAAAAATAAGAAGTTAAGAAAATCTTAGTATATTAGTTCTATAATAGTAAAAACTACTACTTAGTAAAATAGATAGGTATAGATAAGAAAGAAAAACTATAAGAAGATATATAAGAACTAGAAGATAACTTTAACTACTTTAAGAAACTAGAAGAGTTCTAAAGTTAAAACTCTCTAGAGCGTTTAGTAGTAAACTAAAAAAACTAGTACTACTAACGCTAAATAGAGAGGCGTTAAAAATACCTAAGGTAATAGAAGCTAGAGTAGCCTCTATAGCGTCTTTAAAGTCTATCTTAGCTTCTAAGGTATAAGACTATTTAGATAATTTAGTATTATTATAAGCTTTTAGTTTATAAAGACGCTTAATATAAGAATAAAGATCTACTAGCTTATAAAAAGTTAGCTTATACTTAGCTTTAGCCTCTATAAGCTATAATAATAGTATCTCTTAAGCTTAGTTAATAGCTTACTTTATATAACTTAGTAAGAAGAAACTATATAGAAATTAAGTACTTATACTTAGTAAGAGAAATACCTAATAGAGTATACTTATATTAAATATTAGTAAGAATATACTTACTATAATATTTACTATCTTTTAAAGAAATAAGATAAGTAAGCTTTAACTAAGTATAATAGGTATAAGGAAATATTTTAACTTTATTACAAGTAATATAAAGAAATATTTTAACCTTATTATAAGTAATACAAGTAATAAGAAAAAGTTTATTATAATTAGAGTAAGAAGATATAGAGAATAATAAAGAACTAAAAATAAATAAAGAAACTAGACTAATAATCTTAGGCTTAGAGTAAGGAAATAAAAACCTATCTAGAGAGAAGAATAGTATTATAGCTATAATAAAAGAAAACTAACTTTAGCTAATTAGCCCTACTATAGATAATAAAAGTACGTATAACTTATAGAGTAATAAACTTAACTAGAAAACTAACTATAATAGAGATACGTAATAAATTCGCAATTTATAATCTTAGTAAATATAAAGTATAAAGCTAAGTACGTAATAAATTTATAATTTATAATCTTAGTAAATATAAAGTATAAAGCTAGCTAAGAAGCCTAGGTATATAGTTAGTAGTAATACGTATTATTAGGATAGTATTAGTAATTTAATTATTAACTATAAGTAATAATACTAAGATAGTTATAAAATATCTTCTATTATTTATAGCCTATTATAGATTATAATATAAGCTTTTACTATTACCTTTTAATCTACTAATAACTTATAAGCTATTAGAAAGTTAACCTTAGTAGACCTATTATAATTATAGTTTAAATAACTATTATAGAATATAGAATAGAATAAATTAGCTTTAATATTATAATTTAAATAAAAATTAAATAAGAAAATCTAATACAAGATAATCTATATAGAGAAACCTAGGATATTAGAAGCTTTAAAGTAGTAAGTAATCTAAATTAATAATAACCTTTAAGAATAAAAAAAAAATAAGTATAGTAGCTAACCTAGAAACTAAGATATTAGAGACTCTCTAATCTTTAACGTAAATAAAGATAAGAAGAAAAATAAGAAGAATAAAGACTTTATATACTTTAACTATAGTAAGAAAAGTTACTATATAAAAGATTACTAATTATAAAAGAAGAAAGATATAGTATATTATAAATATAGAAAACTAAGATACTTTATAAAAGACTATAGAAGTAAAGACTATAAAAAAGATAAAGAAACCTAGTTAAAAATAACTAAAAGTAAGAAGGAAGTTCTAAAAGTATAAGCTAAACTCTAAAAGAAAGTAGCTAGAAGTAAAGAAATATAATATATAATACTCTACTAGACTTTTTATTATAAAGATAACTACTATATATACCTTTTTAGTAAGTAGAGAGTAAGATATTTCTTATAAAAGAATAGAGTAGTAGTAATAAAAAAAAGAATAAAAGTATAGCTAGAAGAAATAGTATATATAATAGACTTACTAATAGAAAACTTAGAAGGAAAAGAACCTTAGATTATATTAATCTAGGCTAAAAAACTAATACTAGATAAAAAGACTACTACTACTTTTACTAAAAGACTATAAGAAAGTAAAAGATAAGCTAGTATAAAAAGTATAAAGTATACCTAGCTAAATATATATAGCTATAATAGCTATATAATAATAGAAATAGAGAAATAAAATAAAGAATAGAAATTTATTAAGAAATACTTACTAGTTATAAGTATAGAGAAAGTATATAAAGACTAGAAAGAATATAATTTTAAAGAAATAAAATTTATACTATTTTAAAAATAAATAAAGTAATATATAGTTATAGTAAAAAGAATACCTATATAAAAAGAATAGTAGTACTTTATAAAAAAATATAATATTATAGAGTTATATACCTAATATAGATTTAGAGCCTAAAAGCTTATTAGTCTTAGAAATCTTAAACTTTATTAGCTAAACTAACTTTAAATATTATTTACTCTCTTATAAGTTATATCTTATAACTTAAAAGCCTATTAGCTACTTTCTCTTACTTCTCTTTCTTAATAGTTTACCTCTTTATAAGCCTTTAGTACTTATATTTCTTTAGTAACTACTTACTCTTTTTTTACTATTCTTTTCTTTATAATACTTTACTATATACTTCTCTTCTTATATAGAGCTTAGTTTTATTAAGCTACTATACTTAATTAAGAGCCTCTAGCTTAAAGAGAGAGTAAAACCTACTTTAACTTATAAACTCCTTTCTTATTTTATTAGCTATAAAGTACTTAAACTATTAGATCTAAAATAATTTAGATTTGTAATTTAGCCCTACTTTATAAATAGTCTAGTATCTAGCGCTAACTATATATATAGTTAGAGAGTAACTTAAGCTTTTTAGCTAAAATATTAATATTAATAAAAGAGAATAAAGATATTAAGTCTCTAAGAGCTTTCTTCCTCTTAAATAACTTATAGCCCTTTAGGTATTAATTACTATATATTATCTATAAACTACTAATCTAACTCTAGCTATAGCTATAACCTACTTAGGCTTACTCTAAGAGAATACTAGCTTTATTAGCGCTATTACCTATATAAAGCTTAAGTTACGCTACTTCTATTTCTTTATATTAGCTATTATTTTTATTTTAGAGTATCTATAGCTTAAGACTTTAAAGATACTACTTTTATCTTCTACTTATAATACCTTTCTCCTAAGGGCTCTAGATCTAATATCTAAAGAGTTATTTATAAAGTATTTACGTAGTTTCTAGGTTATTTAATAAAATTTTTATATAGACGTATTATATAGCTTGTAGTAGTAGCTACTTATCTTTTAACTATTTCTTTTTACGTACGTTTTACAAGCTATAGTAGTTTTTACCTTTCTATAATAGTTCTTTTACTTAACGTATCTTTACTTACTAAATTCTTCTCTTACTTATTAATTTTTAATAGCTAGCTCTTTTCTTATATATATATATTTATTAGTTAAGCTAGTATAAGGCCTTTAGGCTCTATATTTAAACGTTTTTACTAGTAGTTAGGCTCTTATAGTTATTTACTCCTATAATTTTTAGTAAAGTTATAAATACTCTCTAGAAGTATACTTAAACTTTATCTTTTTATTTTTTATTCTATTTTCTTTTTCTTTTCTTTAAGCTTATCTTAGCTACTCTATACTCTCTTACTAGTTTTTTTAGCTCTATTCTCTTATTTACTTTCTACTTTAATTATTATAGCTACTTTTAACTTCTAACCTAAGTTTTATATAGCTAGCTAGCTTAGCTAAAGTAACTATAGTAGTAATAATCCTTCTTAGCTACTTTATAACCTAAGTAAACTACTCTTAGGTTACTATTAAACTAAAAGTAGAGCTTCTTACTCTATTTCTATAATATATTATTTCTAGTATAAAAGTAAGTATCTATCTTTCTTACTTATAAACTCTTAGGTTTTACTAACTATACTTTTCTCTTAGTTATTACTTATTTCTTTAACTACTCTCTCTTACTTAACTTCTTTTATAACCTTTTTAACTAAGCCGTTAATATTTTTAAAGAGCGTAACTTTAGCTAGCTTCTTTTTTTTATTTAAGAGTTTATATATACTTACTATAATAAGTATAAAAATAGAGCTTACTAGTAGAATAGTCTTTATAATATTTATTCCTATAACTCTAATAGCTTCTTTTATACTTCTAATAGCTTTTAGTCTTTTTTTTACTAGCTATACTATTAAGTATACTATTATAAGAGTTAAGAGATACTTACTTAAAACTTTTTAACTACTTAGGCTACGCGCTTATAAGATCTTTCTTTAATTAATAATTTTTAAAAGATATAGGTCTATTATAAAGCTATAGTCTATATAAGTTAGTATACTTAGAAGACTATTAGCTCTTATAGGGCCTTACTACTAAAGCTATTACTACTAGGCTCTAATAAAGCTATAGCTTATAGTTCTAAAAAAGAGAGTAATTATAGCTATACTACCTATATTTATAGTAGTATTAGATACTCTATTTTCTTTAATAATAAAGGTATTATCTACTTTAATAGCTTCTATATTTATTATTATATTTAGGGCTATAATTATAAGTTAAGTAAGTCTTTAACTTTATTTTTCTTTTTACTTAATTTTATCTTAATAGTTTTTTAAAGCTTAGCTAATATATTTTTAGTAGTTTAGTAGCTAAATATAAGTAAGTACTTTCTTAAGTTAAAAGTTTTACTAAAAGTTACTACTATATTACTAAGCTCTTTAAGTAAGAGTATACTTATACTAATACTTTTATTCTTATAGCTACTTAGTTTTTTAGCTACTTTATTACTACGCTCTTTATATATAATACTATAGTAGCTAATATTTAGTATCTTATTTACTAAAATATTTCTTTAAGTTATTAAGTAGCTTATAGGTATCTTCTTATAATACCTAGTAAGCTAGTACGTCTTTATAAGCTTAAAGCTTACCTAGTAGTATATAGTATAGATAAGCTTAAAGATAATAACTCTAAGACTTTTAGCTATCTTTATAGCTTTACTAATAATCTTTTTTACTAGTAAGCTTATAGCTAGCGTCTCTAGAGTTATACTATACCTAAGAGTAAGTTTAATAATTTTCTACTTACTATTTTCTCTATAGTAGATAAGGCCCTTATTTATTAAGTTCTCTCTAGTTCTTCTTACTTTTTATCTCTTTTTAGTATTAGTAAATACTTTTAAAGTACTTTCTCTATATTATAAGTATAATAGAAGAAATCGAGATAGAGCTAATTAGTTTTAACTTAGATACTAACAAAGTATAAGACAAGTAAAGTAATAATCTTAATTAAGAAACTATATATAACTAGGATACCTAAAGTAATCTATAATCTATAGATTCTTAGTATCTATAGATTATAGATTAAGATAATCTATAATCTATTAGTCTTAGTAACTATAGATTATAGATTATAATAAGTATATAGTTAATAGGATATATATTACTAAGATAATATTAGTAATTTAATCTCTTAACTATAGAATACTAATATAAGATAGTTATAAAATATCTTCTATTATTTATAGTTATTATAGATTACTTTATAAGCTTTTACTATTACTTTATAATCTACTAACTTTCTAATATAAGTACTTATAGTTAATAATAGGTAGCCTATAATACCTTACTAATTTAGTTATTATAAGAAGTAAAGTATAAGAAATATATAGTCTAGCTAATATAATAGTAGAAAGTTTAATAAAATAATTAGGTAAAGCTCCTAAAAGTAGTCCTAAATTAGATAGTACTATATAGGAAATAATTAAAAGTTATCTTAACTAACTAATTAATAACAAAGAAGATATAAAAATAGTAATTAATACTTTAGAAATATAGAATAAGGAACTATAGGATTACGTAAAATAAAATAAAGTATAAATTAAAGCTATTATCTAAGGATAAAACTAGATAGAACTAATTACTTAAAGATTAAAGATAAGTATAACAAAGAAACTACTAAAGATACTTGTCTTTAAGAAATTTAATAGAATAAAGGAGAAACTATAACCTTTTATTATATTAGTATAACTCTAGATAGATATATAAGTACTACACTTTAATATAGAAGAAAAGAAGGTAATATATATTAGATTATACTTTAAAGAAGACGTAATAAAATAGTATAAACCTTACTAAATAGATTATATAATATATTCTCTAATAACCTAGAAGGATAAGACTAGAGCTATTTTTAGAAGTTATAAATACTTTACTAAACGAATAAGAGTAGCGTTTAAAGATATAGATATTACCTAATAAGCTAAAGAGTAGCTAGAGAAGCTTATATAGAATTAGAGTATTCCTAAGTATATATTATAATTTAAATAACTATTATAGAATATAGAATAAAATAAGTTAGCCTTAATATTATAATTTAAATAAAGACTTAACTCTAAAATCTAATACAAGATAATATATATAGAGAAACTACAAATACTAGAAGCTCTAAAGTAATAAGTAATATAAATTAATAATAATCTTTAAGAATAGAAGAAGAATAAATATAGAGGTTATACCTAGAACTATAATAAAAGAGACTCTATAATCCTTAACGCTAATAAAGACAAGAAAAAAAAGAAGAATAAAGACTTTATATACTTTAACTATAAGAAACTAGGCTACTATATAAAGAACTATAGATCTAAGTTAAAGAAAGATATAGTATACTATAAATATAGAAAACTAGAATACTTTATAAAAGACTATAAGAGTAAAGACCTAAAGAAAGAAAACTAGTTAAAAATAACTAAAAAGAGGAAAAAAGCACTATAAGTATAAGCTAAACTTTAAGAGAAAGTAGCTAAGAATAAAGAAGTATAATACGTAATACTCTACTAGACTTTTTATTATAATAATAACTACTATATATATTTTTCTAGTAAATAAAGAGTAGTATAGTTCTTATAAAAATAGAGATATAAAGTAGCTATAATAAAAAAAAGAATAAAAGCTTAGCTAAAAGAAATAGCTTAAGTAATAGACTTACTAATAGAAGATTTAGAAAGAGAAAAGCTTCTAGTACTATTAATCTAGGCTAAAGGACTAGTACTAAATAAAGAGACTACTATAACTACCTCTAAAAGACTATAAAGAAGTAAGAGATAAGTTAGTATAAAAAGTATAGAGTATACCTAGCTAATAATATATAGCTATAATAGCTATATAATAATAGATATAAAAGAATAAAATAAAAAATAGAGATTTATTTAGATATACTTAATAGTTATAAGTATAGAAGAAGTATATAAAGACTAGAAAGAACGTAATCTTAAAGAAATAAAGTTTATACTATTTTAGGAATAGATAAAGTAATATATAGTTATAGTAAGAAGAATACTTATACTAAGAGAATAGTAGTACTTTATAAGAAAGACGTAATAGATTAATAAAGCTTATATACTAAGAATACTAGTAGTATACTATATTCTAATAATAGATATACTTAGTAAAGATAAGTACTAAAAAGGAGATAATAAAATAATAGACTTAAAATATCTAGTATACTTTAAAGTATTATAGATATTATACCTAGATAAGAATTATATTATATATAGAAACTCTAAAGTAAATAATAATATATAGCCTATAAGGAGAAGAGGCTATAATTATACAAGAGTAATTATAGTAGAAAGTATCTAGAGATAAAAAATAATCCTAGAAGATAGATACTTAGTAGTAAGACCTAGATCTAAGTTAACTAAGAAATGCGTCTAGGGAAGACTATAGTATAAATATACAAATAATAAATATCTAAAATATAAAGAATATAAACTTAAAGTAGGGCTATAGCTTTAGAAAGATAGATAGTTTAATAAATTACTAAAGTAAGAAAAGCTAGAAAGTATAGTAGGCTTATATATTATAAAAATAAGTATATACTAAAAAAAGATAGTATAACTAATAATTAATAGTAGAGCTACGAGAAACTTTATATTAAAGAAATTTATAGAAATATAAGGAATAAAGTATATAATAAAGAAATACCCTTAATAATTAAGTATAATTAAAGGAAAACTATTCTAAGAACCTATTAGGTTTAAAATAGTTCTCTCTATATTAAACATAGAAAGGATAATAATTAAGAATATAGTTATAGATATAATAACAATTAATAATAAATAAAATATAATACTAAGTATACTATAGTTATAGATAACTAACCTATATATTAATTAGAGAATAAGAGAAATTAGCTAAAATAAAATAGATATACTAAAAGCTAATATAAGTACTTATAAAGGAGAATTCTCTAAAGAATATAAAAAATAGGAAAAATAGCTTATAGAGCTAAAAGACTACCTCCTAGAATATTAACTATAGGACTTAGTAATAGAACTAAAAGAAAGTAAAAACGCAAGATAGAGCCTAGTCTACTAAAAGATAGAAGAAAAATTAAAAATTAAGTAAATATTTATCTAAAATATAATAAAGAAAAGATAAATAAAAGAGTCTAAATCCTTAGTAGCCTATAGACTAATATTTATAGATAAAAAAAGAATAAGTAATAAGAGACTCTATATAGATTTTAGAAAAACTAACGTAATTATAAATAAAAACTAATACCTACTACTATAGATAGATAAAATATAAGATAAACTATAAAGAGTAAAAATCTTTATAAAGCTAGATATCTAGAACACCTATTATTAGATTAGAATTAAGAAAGGTAATAAGTAAAAAATAGTATTTAGAATATAGTATAGACTATATAAATACTTAGTTATACTATTTAGCTTAATAAATACGCTAGTAGCATTCTAAGAAAGAATTAATATAGTACTAAGAGAGTACTTAAATATATTTATATTTATATACTTAGATAATATCCTTATATTCTTAGAAATAGAGGAAGAACACGTACAATATATATACAAGGTACTAGAGAAACTAGTAGAAAATAAGCTATTTCTAAAAATAAGAAAATACAAATTCTATATAAAGAAGATAGATTTTCTTAGATTTATTATTAAACTAGGGAAGATTAAGATTAATCTAGAAAAGATTAAATTAATTAATAAATAGCTAACACTAAAAAACCTAAAAGAAGTATAATAATTTTATAGGCTAGCTAACTTTTATAAAAAGTTAATAGTAAGATACTCTAAAGATATAAAGCTAATAACAAGACTTATAAAAAAAGATACGCTATTTAAATAGATAAAAGAATATAATAAAGTATTTAAGAAGATTAAAAAGAAATTTATAGAAAACCTAGTTATTAGAATATATAACCTAGACTTACTAGTAATAGTAAAAATAGATATATCTAATTTAGTCTATAAGATAGTAGTAATACAAGAAGACCTAAAAACTAAAAAAGAGTACTTAGTTAAATACTTCTCTAAGAAGATAAAAATAGTAAAACTTAACTATCTAATTTATAATAAAGAAATACTAGTAATCTATAAAGTATTTAAATAATAGAGAGTATACCTATAAAGAGCTAAGTATTAAATAAAGGTTTATATAGACTATAAGAATCTTATAAGATTTATAATAAATAAAGAGTTATTATAATACTATATAAGATAGTAGGAATTCCTATTAATATATAATATAGAAATTATATATATAAAAAGGAAAGATAACTAATTTATAGACGCTCTTAGTAGAAGACTAGACCTATAAGAAGAAGTAAGCGCTACTAGTATAGTTCTAGTTAAGAATAAAGAAGGATATTTAGTTCTAAATATACCTAAGATAGCTATATTACTTAAGAGAAAAAATAGTAAACTAAATAAATAGATTTAGAAAACAATATAAGAAGTATCTAAAGAAATAGAGAAACTAGAAATTTAAGAAGGATTTATACGAGCCTATAGAAGAATATATATTCTAAATAAGATATAAAGAGAATTTATAAGATAATTCTATAAATTACTAGTATATAGTTACTAAGAAATTAAAAAAATATTAGATAGACTACTACAAGACTACTATATTCTAAAAGTAAGATAACTAGTAATAGAAGTATTATAAGACTATATAGAATACTATAAGAATAAATATAATAGATATATATAATATAAAATACTATAACTAGTAGAAGTACTAGAATAACTATAAAGAGTTATTATAATAGACTTTATTATAAATCTACTAAAGTCTAAAGATCTAATATTAAGAGTAAAATATAATAAAATCCTAACTATAGTAAATAAGCTAATAAAGTATATATACTTTAGACTATATAAAGAGAAGAGTAGAATAGAAGTTATAGTATACTAAGTCCTAAGAATAGTAAATAGCTAATATAGGCTACTAGATAAAATTATTATAGATAGAGATATATAATTTATATTAAAACTATAAAGAATAATAATAGTATAATTAGAAATATACTACGTAATATCTATAGTATACTAACTATAAATAGATAGATAATTAAAACAAATAAATTAGATAGTAGAATAATATTTAAGATATTACCTTAACTATAACTAGAATAACTAGGTACAACTACTACTTATAGTATAGTTAGTATACAACAGCGTAAAGAATATAGTAATAAAAGTATTACTCTTCTTTATAAACTATAGATTTAAGCCTAATATATACTAGATACTAAAGAATTAAATATCTTAGTCTCTAAGAAGAGAAAACTTTACTAATAGACTTAAAGATATATATAATTAACTAAGATAAGACGTAGAATTCTTATATAATTAAATAGCTAAATACTATAATAAAAAGTATAAAGAGAGACCTTAATTTAAAAAAGGAGAAAAAGTATAGTTAGTATAGGAAAATATTAAGAGTAAATAACTAAGTTTAAAATTAGACTACGTTAAGATAAAACTATATAAAATTAAAAAAGAAGTTATACTAGTTATATTTAAACTAAAGCTACCTAATAAGATAAAGATATACTTAACGTTCTACGTAGCTCTACTAAAACAAGTACTATAGAATATAGAACTACTAGTATATAAAGTAGATATATATAGAAAATAAAAAGAATAAGAAGTTAAAAAAATCTTATAATACTAATTTTATAATAAGAGAAACTACTACTTAGTAAAATAGATAGGTATAGATAAAAAAAGATAACTATAAGAGAAAATATAAAAACTAGAGAATAATCTTAATTACTTTAAGAAACTAGAGAACTTCTAAAGTTAAAACTCTCTAGAATACCTAGTAGTAAACTAAGAGAACTAATATTACTAATAATAGATAGAGAGATAATAAGAATATCTAATATAAGATCTACTATAATAAACGCCTTATCTAAGTCTAGCTTAGCTTCTAGAGCTACTAACTATTTAGCTAATTTCTTATTATTTAAGGCTTTTATCTTATAAAAGTAAAAGAGATAAGCTTAATTCTTTACTAGCTTACTCTATATAAGCTCTTAGATTTACTTATACTTAGCTTTAGCCTCTATAATTTAAGATAGTAATTTCTCTTAAGTTTAGTTAATAGCTTTCCCTATTATTATTAAGCCTAGATATAAGAATAAGTATAATTAATATATACTTAAAAAGAAAGATACTAGATATATTATAAGAACTATATATATTTATATAAATATACACCTTATAAGCTCTACTATTATTTATAAAAATAATATAAAAAAGAGACTTAGGGTTTAATTTAGGAGAATTATAATAAAAATAAAAAAATATTTTAATACTATTATATAATACGTAATTAGTAAGAAGATAGTAATAACGTATAAATAAAATAAGTATAAAGAAGGATAAAGAACTCTATATTAATAAAGAAACTAAATTAATAACTTTAGCTCTAGAATAGATAAACTAAGACCTATCTAAAGAGAGAGATAATATTATAGGTATAATAGAAGAAATCGAGATAGAGCTAATTAGTCTTAACTTAGATACTAATAAAGTATAAGATAAGTAAAGTAATAATCTTAATTAGGAGACTATATATAACTAGGATACCTAGAGTAATCTATAATCTATAGATTCTTAGTATCTATAGATTATAGATTAAAATAATCTATAATCTATAGATTCTTAGTATCTATAGATTATAGATTAAAATAATCTATAATCTATTAGTCTTAGTAACTATAGATTATAGATTATAATAAGTATATAGTTAATAGGATACGTATTACTAAGATAGTATTAGTAATTTAATCTCTTAACTATAGAACGCTAATATAAAATAGTTATAAAATATCTTCTATTATTTATAGTTATTATAGATTACTTTATAAGTTTTTACTATTACTTTATAATCTACTAACTCTCTAATATAAGTACTTATAGTTAATAACAAGTAGCTTATAATACTCTAGTAGTTTTAGCTTACTTTTAAGCTTTTATACTACTCTAAATTCTCTCTATTAACTACTAGCCTCTTAAGCTTTATAAGGTATGCCTTTATACTTTTCTTACTTTACTAACTTAGAGTTAGATATAAGTTACTTAAGTCTTAATAAAAGTTTAGAATATACTTATAAATACTTTATTAAGTCTTTTACTACTTTTACTCTTACTTCTAGCTACTATTTAGCTACTTTTTTAACTTCTCTTCTTTATACTCTATATTCTAGTAGTAGTATTCTTACTCTAGTCTATTCTTAATTTAATATAATAAGTTTAAGCTCTTTTACTTTTCTTTCTAAGAGCTCTTAGTCTTTTATTTTTATACTTTCTCTACTTCCTTAGTATTTTCTTAGCTTTTTACTTTAAGATCTTTAGCTTTAGAATTAAGATTATTATTATACTTATTATCTAAGTAGTATTTACTTTTCGCTACTTAGGTTTAGTCTTAGAAGTCTTCTTACTACTTAAGCTTCTTCTTCTAGTTCTAAAGATAGTAATTAGTAATAATAGG
>JALNQF010000462.1:0-28547 GCA_028456385.1 Ophiosphaerella korrae | reverse complement strand
TTACTTATACTAGAGTTACTATAAAATAGCTAATTATAGCTAACTCTTAATTAAGCCTAGCTAGCTAAAAAGAACTACACTACTAGGAATTAGATCCTACTTTAGCTATAGTACGCTAGGTAGCCCCTTAAGTTTACTATATTATAGTTCTAGTTAAGGTTTCTAGTGCTCTCTTTTTACTAGTACTAGTACTAACGTTCTAGAAAGAAATACATACTAAAGAAGAGTAGTTTAACTACTTTATAGGTTATAAAGCTTTAGCTTACACTTACTACGTATACTTAAGTAAGAGTGTACTTACACTAAGTATTAAACCTAGGTAGTAGTACTAGGAAAAGAAAAGACTTCTAAACCTATACAAATTACTAGTACTTAATTTATAAGAACTAAGTAATAAAGCGCCCTAGACCTTACTAAAACCTTTACTAGCTAGCGCTAAAGATCTAAATCTCTATAAACTAATAGCTAAACGCACTAATATAGTATATAACTACTATAACTTAGCTTATTATACTATAACTTAGTTATATAAAAAATCTTCTATCTCCTTAAAAGCTAGCCTCTTAAACTAAAATAATACTAGCTTATAACCTCTTTATTACTTAAACTAAGTATACTTATAAGATAAAGATACGCTATAAATAGTAGACTATAGATCTAGTAAAGAACTAAAAGAACGCTCTAAAGCTACTATACTATAAAAAATCTATAAAATATATACTAGAACTAGGTCTCTAGAAAAATAAACCTAAAGACTTACTATACTAACTACTCTAATAAAAAAAGTACTAAGTAACTTCTAATAATATCTTAAGACTTCCTTGTAAAAAGATAAAAGAAAATAAGTAATAGACCCTAAATTCTTTATTTAGCTAAGACTACCTAGTAAACTTAATTTCTAACCTAATATAATTCCCTAATAAGTACTAGGTACCTTCTTAGCTAATAGCTCTATAATAGACTTAGCTACTCTTAACTAACTTATTATAGAAGAATTTAACCTAGATATAGACTCTACCTTCTTTAATTAAAGTAGCCCCCTAAGGTATAGACTAGTTACTAAAGTCTCTTTTAATAACTAGACTATATTAAACAACTTAATTAATAATACCTAACTAAACGTTAGCTAAGTATTATTACTCTAGCCTATACCTAAGCTTAAGATCTTAGAAAAGCTAAGAGATAACTTACTATTAAACACTACAATTAATAAAGACCTACTACTAGGAATAGTTTTTATATCTTAAGATAAACTTAAGAAATTACTTACTAAGTTTACTAAGCTCTAACCTTTATTTTATACTCTACTACTAACTTTATACTAAGGAATTAAAGATAATAAACTTAGTAATTACTTATCTCTTAGAGAATTTACTCTAGCTAGAATAGTATTATACCTAGTAGTTATAAACACCTAGATATAAGATATAATTAATATAGTAAATAAATAAAACTAGAGGCTTATAGCTAGAGTAAGTAAATTAGATAAATAACTCTCCTAATAAGACAACTAATTAGCTTAACTCTAAGAATACCTAGTATAATTACTACTAGACTATAACTATATTATAGAGTAATATAATACTTTAAGCTAAAGAGCTACTTAGTATAAAGCCTTATAAGAAAAAGCTATAGTAAAATATAACTACTTACGCAAAGTAATAATTTACTAAGAAAACTTAATAGCTAAATAAACTAAGCTAAAAACTTTTAACTTTAATATACTAGCGTAGAAAGATATAAAACTACCTTATACTAAGATCTTACTATAAAGCTAGTAACTTAGCTTACTTAAAAGAGAGTTTAAACCCTAAGTACTAGTAGTAAGCTACTATATCTTTAATAGAGAAGAGTTTACTCTAACTCTTTTCTTAACTAGTATTTAAGAGCTAGCTTTTAATTTTTACTAGTATAAAGAATAAGAAGACTACTTTATAAAACTCTTATAATTTTTAGGTATAAGATACTATATAGATATTATATCCTTTATCTAGTCTATATATAATTACTTTATTACTAATAGAAAAAAATATATTAGCTTATAAACCTAAGCTAACGTTATTATACGCTACTATATAGGATTAGCTTACTTATACCTTACTATCCTAAATAGTATTACTTACTTATACTAAGAAGAATTTATATATTTCTTTATACTTTTTTACTAATTTAGTAATATAGATATAGTAGGATTAGGAGAAGTACGTTATAAAACTCTAGAAATAGCTAAATTTAGACTAGATTAACTAATCTACAAAACTACTTAGTTAGTATAAGCTAAATTCTTCTCTAAATTTAATAATATTAGCCTTAAACTATAATAAAACCTATAGCTATACAATATCTACCTTTAAAAAAAGTTATAACCCTAGCTTAAAGAGGCTACTAGCACCGCCCCTAGTATCTATAATAGCCCTACTAATTTTTAAAAGATAATCTTAATATTAGAAAATAAAGTAAATAATTATAACCTAGATATAAGCTCTAAGTAAACCTAGCTTTATACTCTAGCGCCTATAAGAGCTAAACTAAGAGTGTAGATATAAAACTTTAAAAAAGAACTAGCTATAACTCTATAAGAACTAAAATACTATTAACTATAACTAGAAGGTATATTTAGAGGAATACACCTAACTAGTAAAAAGACTACTATAATTAAAACTAAGAACTCTAAAATAATTTTATACTAGAGCTATAAAAAGATAAGTATTAAGAAGCTAGACTATACTACTTATAAATAAACAAAAGCTACTAGATCTAAAATACTTACTAATACTATAAACTACTATATAGCTACTTATATAGTAATAGACTTTAAAATAGATATAGAAATAGAGAACTAATTCTTTAAATATAACCTTTAACTAGATATAAAGCTAGAACTAAAGCTTAACTTAAACTAAGATTTAGAAAATAATATTCTCTAAGCTTAAAGCTTTAACCTAGAGATTATATAAACTAGAAAAGCGCAATTAACTACTAAAGTATAACTCCTAGTATAGCTATATTTTATATACTTGCCTATAGAATATAGATAGTTTAGTATAAGAAACTACTAACTAATCTAATAGAAGCTAAGCTAAACTAATTCTTATTTACTAGCTTTTTAAGTAAAGACTCTATAGTACTCTATATAGCTAGAACTTTAGCTAATAATAGAGCTAACGTAAACTTTATTTAATAAAAATTTACCTAGAAGACTATAAAATTATAAACTATCTAGCTACTTTAACTTATTATTTATAAAGGATATAATAGTTCTCTATCTAAGTCTATTATATATTAGGTTAAGTTCTACTTACAAGTAGGCGTATATATTAAATAGACCTCTACTTATATTATTAAAAACGTAAGCTAATTTAACTTTATTCTAGGATTTTTATAACGTAAAGCTTATACTATTAAACTTAACTACTACTATAGAACGTTATTATTCTCTAATACTTACTACTAATAGTACTACTAGACAACTAATAAAATCTTCTTAGTAGTATACTATAGTACACCTAGATATTACTTTACTATAGCCTTAAAAAAGCTAGCGCTTAAACTATTATCTACTCTTATAGGGCCCCTAAGTAGGTACCTTAATAGGTATAAATAGAACTTATTAATAGATATTTAAACTATTAGTTATTATATAATTAAGGCCTTTACTAGAAGAAGTAAATATATACTTATAGTACTTACTTTAGATAGAATACTACTACTAGTATACTACTACAAAGTAGCTAGAAAAGTAGATTATATATAATTTTATAAACTACTACTTATAGTAGAACTTAAAAATATTTTATTTATAGAACTACTCTAACTATATTAAGACCTAATACCCTATTTTAATAAAAAAGCTACTAAAGAACTTCTTCTTTATAAGCTATATAACCTAGAAATTACTTTTAAACTTATTATAAAAATCCTAGATACTAAACTTTATCTTTTTACTAGAAAATAAGATAAAGTAATCTAGAAATATATCTAAGAAATAGAAGGTAAGGGCTTTATTAGTAAATATAGCTCCTTAGCTAGAAATAACTTACTAATTATAGCTAAACTAGATAGTAGCTTATAAGTTTACGTAAACTACTACAAGCTAAACAAATCTACTATTAAAGACTAGTACCTTATTCTATTCTTTAGGGAAATACTAGCTTACTTAAATAAAGTAAAGATATTCTCTAAATTTAATATAATATACACCTTTTACTACTTATATATTACCTTAAATTTAGAATAGCTAACTACCTTTATTACCTACTTTAGTATATATACCTATAAGGTAGTACTCTTTAGCCTTACTAATATACTAGCTACTTTCTAGCGCGCTATTAACTTAGCTCTACTAAAATATTTAGACGACTTCTATACTATATATATAGATAACGTCCTAATATACTCTAATAATAAAATAAACTATATCTAGTACGTTTATAAAGTACTTATATAACTAAAAAAGTAAAGCTTCTACGTAGACTCTAAAAAATCTAGCCTTTATACTACTTTAGTTAAGTTTTTAAGTATAATTATCTCTAATAAAAGAATTATAATAGATCTCTCTAAAGTTAAAGCTATCTAGAAGTAAGAAATACTAAAGACTACTAAAGAAGTCCTAGCTTTTTTAAGCTATACTAGATTTCTCTAGCGCTTTATTAAAGATTACTTAAGCTTTACTTTACTACTTACTAAGTTAATTAAGTCTAAGGTTATTACTAAACTTACTAAAAGAGATAAGCTACCTCTTTAAAAGACCTAGTATAAGCTTTTTATAATTACCTAAGAATATATAAACGCTTTTAATAAACTAAAAGCTACTTTCTAGCTAAGTATAGTTTTACTTTACTTTAACTCCTTAAAACTAATCTATATCTAAACTAACGCCTCTAGGTAGGCTTTAGGTAGAGTAATAAGCTAACTAAACTAAGATAGAATCTAATAGCTAGTTAGCTTCTTCTTAAAAAAATACACTCTAGTAGAATATAATTATAATATCTATAACCTAGAACTTATAGCTATAATCTAAGTATTTAAAGAATAAAAACTAGAGCTTATAGGTAGTCTATATATAATCTATATTATAATAGACTACTATAATTTAGAAACCTTTATAATAACTAAAAAGCTTAATTACTACTAGGCTTACTAGTTATTATTTCTATCCTAATTTAATTTCTATATTAAATATATACTTAGTAATATAAATAAAGTTATAGATACCTTAAGCTACTAACTATAGGATTACCCTATAGATAATTCTAATCTATAAGTAATAAGAGCTAACTAAATTATCTTAAGCCTTTAAGTCTTAGCCCTAAGTATAAAACCTACGCTAGATATAGTAATTTACGCTCTAAGCTTTATAGACTTATAAAAGCTAAATAGATTTACGCTAGAATAAGCTACTATAGTATACACTTACCTTTACTATATTATAGGAATAAAACCTATATTAGTAAACTTACTAGAAGATTTTCTACTACTCTATAATAGAGAACTAGACCTAGAACTCTTACTATATATTATTAACCTATACCTAATAGAAGAATTACTAGATATAGCGTACTTAGAAGACTACGTAGCCTAAGCTATATTTACTACTATAGATAGTAGATAATAAAAACTATTAAAAGCCTTCTATAAAGTAAGATACTACTTCTTACGTACTAATATTAGCTTTACTAGATTAAAAAAAGAAAAGTACTTTTAAGTTAATAAAACGCATCTATATATCTCTCTAAACGCCTATCTACGCTACTAAATCTTTAATTTATACTATAACTATTAGTTAGTAAGCTATAAAAGACCTTATAGTATACTATATCTAATATATAAGTACTATTATTAGCTTAAGATACTTTAAGCTATTAAGTAATTTTATAATATATACCTAATCTACTACTATATAAAGAACTTATAAGATAGTAAACTTAGTTACTTTTAACTTATACTAATTCCTTACGTACTCTAGACTAATATCTTAGTAAACTATATCTAAGCCTTACTAACTAGTAAAAATAGTAGCTAGATTTATAAATATATTCTAGTAATTTACTACTACTTTATAAAAAGATACTATTTCTTTCCTTATAAGTCTCTAAAACTAGAAGAAGCTACTTAATATTTTATATCTATTTTTAAGCTTTATAGAGTCTTAATAAATATTATATCTAATAAAGAGATAACCTTTATTAGCTAATTTTAGCGCTATATATATAAACGCCTCTATATTACGTAAAAGCTCTTAACTACGTACTACTTAGAAACTAATAGCTAAACTAAGTAAGTAAATTAAGCCCTAGAGATCTTTTTAAAGTAATACGTTAACTACGTATAAGATAACTAGGTAGCCTAGCTATATATAGCTAAGTTCTAGGTAAATAATACTATTAATATATCTATTAGGATAACTCTATTTCTTATAGATCTAGGGTATTACCTCTATAGTAGTATATACTCTAGTAAAAATAATAAAGATTAACTAAACTTAGCTTAACGTAACTAACGTATACAAGCTAATAAGCTACTTAATACTTATAGTAACTTAGTAGCTTACTTTAAAGAAAAAATACTCTAAGTATAATAAGAGTAAGTAGCCTAAGCTCATACCTCTTACTAAAGTAGACTAGTATATAAAGTTAGTAACTAAGCCTATATTAGTATAGCTAATTAGAAAACTACTTAGCTAACTCTAAAATTAGACTACTAATAAGTAGGCCTATACTCTATTAAGAGAGTTATCTATAATAGTAGAGTATATAAGCTAGTACTACTCTAAGAGATACTAAGTAAAGGTATATTCTTAGTCTTCTCTCTAAAACTCTTACGCCCTAGAGATTAGAAGCCTTTACTAGATTAAGACTTACTATAGCTAATTCCTATTATTATTACTAATAAAGAAACTAGTAGTGTATATAAAGAATACTTAGTAAAAGCTATCTTAGACGTACGCTTTAAAGAGTATAGAAAATATATAAGATAGTACTACTTAGTCTACTAGACTAGCTATAATAAACTTATATAAGAGCTAGTAAAAGAATTTATAAAATATAAAGCTACCTTTAACTTTTACTAGAACTACCTAGAAAAAGCTAAACTACTAACTCTACGTATACTAAAAAAATAGAGCCCTAATAAAGATATAACCTATTAAAGTATTTTAACTTACTAATAGGTATAAAAAAGCCCCTTTATAAAGCGTAATTACTACCTTTAACTTTTACTAAAACTACTTAGAGAAGCCTAAAATACTAACTATATACCTAAAATAGAGCTTAATAAAAACGTAACCTAGTAAAGTACTTTAGCTATTAGTAGGTATAAAAAGGCCCTCTAAGGCGTAATTAGAAAACTTTACTACTAGCTAAAGATAAATTATAGTATAAAAATAGTAGAAATAGTTTACTTTAGCTAGTAAGTATAAGACTCTTTTTAGGTTAGAGCTTACCCTTACTACTATAGCTATAACTACTATACTCTCTTATAACTAGTTACGCGTAAGTCTAGTTTACTATTATAGAATTTATAACTAGCTACTAAATTCCTAGCTAGAGCTACTCTACGCTACTTACTCCTTAATACTTATAAATATTAGGCTTACTAAGTCCTTTATATTAATAAACCTACTTATCGCAAAGCTTATATCTATAGTAAGTACTTATATAGAAATTTAGCGCTATTAAGTTACTTAGTAGTATTAACTTTACTTTCCTTTATACTATATATAAATACTTTTAGGTTTAATTTTATTAGCGTAAAGTAGAAGTAGTAGAAAAGAGTTTATAGTTAATACGTTTTATATATAGAAGTTATACGCGTCTTAATTTTATACTAAAATTAGTAAAAACTTTAGCTCTATACTCTATAAATAACGATTTTAACTCTAAAAATAGTTAACCTCTTTAACTCTAGCTACTACTACTACTACCTAATAAGTATTATTAGTTAATTAGAGCTCTTTTTAAGCTCTAGGAATTTACTCTTTAAAAGGAGGGAGACGTATAAAGGAGTTATCCCTTATATCTCTTATTTTTATACTAATATTAGTAAGTTTATAACTTACTAATATAGTAAACTTACTAATATTATAAACTTACTAATATGTTAGTAAGTTTACAACTTACTAATATCGCAAACTTACTAATATTGCGAACTTACTAATATATTAGTAAGTTTACAACTTACTAATATTTAACTACTTTTTTACTTTTAGTTAGCGCTTAGTAAGCTACTAGGTATATATACCTAGTACTTACTTAGATAACTTTATCTACTATTTACTCTTTTTAGTTAATTATTAAAACTACTTTATTAAGTTATCTTATATAAAGTCTACTTTATAATAATATATACTTTTACTACGTATAGAGTAAGATATAAATAAATACTCTTTACTTTTCTTTACTTAACTCTATATACTAGCGTATCCTAGTTTCTCTATAAGCTTCTATAGTAGATAAAGCCCTATTAATATTCTAAGTATATAGGTAGAAAATTATACTTATCTAATCTATCTTTATAAGATAAAAGCCTTAAATAATAAGAAGTCTATTACGTAAGCTACTCTTATTAAGTCTAAGCTTAATTTTAAGGCTATAGTAGAGGCTATTCTTATTATATTAGGTATTCTTAACGCCTCTCTATCTAGTAGTAGTAGTATTAATTTTCTTAGTTTACTATAAGGCGCTCTAGAAGGTTTTAACTTTAGAACTCTTTTAGTTTCTTAAAGTAATTAAAGTTATCTTCTAGTTCCTATATTTTCTCTTATAGTTATCCTTTTTTATTTATACTTATCTATTCTACTAAGTAGTAGTTTCTTTTATTATAAAACTAGTACTATAAAAATTTTTTAACTTTTTATTCTTTTTATTCTCTATATATATCTACTTTATATACTAGTACTTCTACTTCTTATAGTACTTGTTCTAGTAGTACTATATAGAATATTAGGTATATCCTTATTTTATTTAGTAGCTTTAGTTTAAATATAACTAGTATAACTTTTTTTTTAATCTTATATAGTCTTATCTTAATATAATCTAGTTTTAAACTAAGTTGTTTACTCTTAATATTTTTTTATACTAACTATACTTTTTCTCTCTTTTTAAATTAAAGTCTCTTTTTATATTTCTTATTATAGTATTTTACTATTTAATTGTATAGGAATTCTATATCTTATCTTAGTTAATTATATATATTTTTAAGTCTATAGGTAAAGTTTTCTCTTTTTAGAGACTAAGATACTTTAGATCTTAGTATTCTATATATATTAGAGTTAAATCTATAGTTTATAAAGAAGAGTAATACTCTTATTACTATATTCTTTGCGCTATTATATACTAACTATACTATAAGTAGTAGCTATACCTAATTATTCTAGTTATAGTTAAGGTAATATCTTAAGTACTATTCTACTATCTAGTTTATACGTTCTAATTATCTATCTATCTATAGGTAGTATACTATTAATATTATATACTAGATTCTTAGTTATACTATTATTATTTCTTATAGTTTTAATATAAATTATATATCTCTATCTATAATAATCTTATCTAGTAGTATTATAGTTATAATAAGAGAAAACTAGTTTAAACTAATTAGCTCTACTATAGATAACAATAATATATATAACTTATAAGGAAATAAACTAGGTTAAGAGGCTAACTATAATAGAGATACGTAATAAATTTGTAATTTATAATCTTAGTAAACGTAAAGTATAAATCTAAAGTACGTAATAAATTTATAATTTATAATCTTAGTAAACGCGAAGTATAAAGTTAACTAAGAGGCCTAGGTATATAGTTAGTAGTAATACGTATTATTAGAATAGTATTAGTAATTTAATCCTTTAACTATAGAATACTAAGACAAGATAGTTATAAAATATCTTTTATTGTTTATAGTTATTATAGATTATAATATAAGTATTTTACTATTACTTTTTAATCTACTAATACTTTTTAGGTACTAGGAAGTTAACCCTAGTAATACCTATTACACCTTACTAATCTAGTTATTATAAGAAGTAAAGCGTAAGTAGTATATAGTCTAGCTAATATAATAGTAGAAAGTTTAACTAAAATAAGTAAAGCTCTTAGAAGTAGTTATAAGTCTAATAGTACTATATAGAAAATAATTAAAGACTAAATTAATAACCTAATTTTAGATAAAAAAGATATAAAGATAGTAATTAACGCTTTAGAAACCTAGAATAAAGAACTTTAAGAATACGTAAAATAGAATAAGGCCTAGATTAAAGCTATTATAAAAAGATAAAACTAAATAGAACTAATTATATAACGCCTAGAAATAAGTATAATAAAGAAACTACTAAAGATACTTGTTTTTAAGAAGTTTAATAGAATAAGAGAGAAACTAAAACTTTTTATAGCTTTAGTATAACTCTAGATAGATATATAAGTACTATACTTTAATATAGAAGAAAAGAAGGTAATATATATTAGATTATACTTTAAAGAAGACGTAATAAGATAGTATAAACCTTACTAGATAGATTATATAATATACTCTCTAATAACCTAGAAGGATAAAACTAAAGCTATTTTTAGAAGTTATAAGTACTTTACTAAACAAATAAGAGTAGTATTTAGAGATATAGATATTACCTAATAAGCTAAAGAATAGCTAGAAAAGCTTATATAAAGTTAGAGTATTCCTAAGTATATATTATAATTTAAATAACTATTTTAGAATATAGAATAAAATAAGTTAGCTTTAATATTATAATTTAAGTAAAGACTAAACTCTAAGATTTATTATAAAATAATCTATATAGAGAAACTATAAATACTAGAAGCTCTAAAATAATAAGTAATATAGATTAATAATAATCTTTAAGAATAGAAAAAGAATAAATATAGAGGTTATACCTAGAATTATAATAAAAAAGACCTAATAATCTTTAACGCTAATAAGAATAAAAAAAAAAGAAAGAATAAAGACTTTACGTACTTTAACTATAGTAAGAAAGGCTACTACGTAAAAGACTACTAATTAAAGTTAAAAAAGGATATAGTATATTATAAATATAAGAAACTAAGATACTTTATAAAAGACTATAGAAGTAAAGACCTAAAGAAAAAGATTTAGTTAAAGATAACTAAAAAGAAGAAAGAAGTACTATAAGTATAGGCTAAACCTTAAGAAAAAGTAGCTAGGAGTAAAGAAGTATAATATATAATACTCTACTAGACCTTTTATTATAATAATAACTACTATATATATCTTTTTAGTAAGTAGAGAGTAGTATAGTTCTTATAAAAATAGAGATATAGAGTAGCTATAATAAAAGAGAGAATAAAAGCGTAGCTAAAAGTAATAGTATATATAATAAACTTACTTATAAAAGATTTAGAAAGAGAAGAGCCTCTAGTACTATTAATTTAGGTTAAAGGATAGATACTAAATAAAGAAACTACTATAACTACCTTTAAAAAACTATAAAAAAGTAAGAGATAAGTTAGTATAAAAGATATAGAGTATACTTAGCTAATAATATATAGCTATAATAGCTATATAATAATAGATATAGAGGAATAAAATAAAGAATAGAAATTTATTTAAATATACTTAATAGTTATAAGTATAGAGGAAGTGTATAAAGACTAGAAAGAACGTAATCTTAAAGAAATAAAGTTTATACTATTTTAAGAATAGATAAAGTAATATATAGTTATAGTAAGAAAAATACTTATATAAAAAGAATAGTAATATCTTATAAAAAAAACGTAATAGATTAATAAAGCTTATATACTAAGAGTACTAGTAGTATACTATATTCTAATAATAAGTATACCTAGTAAAGATAAATACTAAGAAGGAGATAATAAGATAATAGACCTAAAGTACTTAGTATACTTTAAAGTATTATAGATATTATACCTAGACAAGAATTATATTATATATAGAGATCCTAAAGTAAGTAGTAATATATAGCTTATAAGAAGAAGAGGCTATAACTATATAAGAGTAATTCTAGTAAAAGATATCTAAGGATAAGAAATAATCTTAGAAGATAGATACGTAGTAGTAAAGCCTAGACCTAAATTAACTAAGAAATATATCTAAGGAGGACTATAGTATAAATATATAAATAATATATATCTACAATATAAAGAATATAAACTTAAAGTAAGGCTATAGCTTTAGAAAGATAGATAATTTATAAAGTTACCTAAGTAAGAAAAGCTAGAAAGTATAAGAAGCCTATATATTACAAAAATAAGTATATACTAAAAAAAGAAAGTATAATTAATAATTAATAATAGAGCTATAAGAAACTTTATATTAAAGAAGTTTATAGAAATATAAGGAATAAAATATATAATAAAGAAATACTTTTAATAACTAAGTATAATTAAAAGAAAACTATTCTAGAAACCTATCTAGTTTAAGATAGTACCTTTAATACTAAGGTTAGAAGGACTAGAAATTAAAAATATAGTTATAGATATAATAATAATTAATAATAAACAAGATATAATATTAGGTATACTATAGTTATAAATAACTAACCTATATATTAATTAGAGAATAGGAAAAATTAAATACTATAGAATAGATATATTAAAGGCTAATATAAGTACTTATAAAAGAGAATTCTTTAAAGAATATAAGAAATAAGAAAAATAGCTTATAGAGCTAGAAGATTATCTTCTAAAATATTAACTATAAGACTTAGTAATAGAGCTAAAAGAATATAAAGATATAGGTTAGAGCTTAGTCTACTAAAAAATAGAAGAAAAATCTAAGATTAAGTAAATATTTATTTAAAACGTAATAAAGAAAAGATAGATAAAAGAATATAAATCCTTAGTAGTATATAGACTTATATTTGTAGATAAAAAGAGAATAAGTAATAAGAGACCTTACGTAGATTTTAGGAAAACTAATATAATTATAAATAAAAACTAATATCTACTACTATAAATAGATAGAATATAAAATAGACTATAAAAAGTAAAAATCTTTATAAAGCTAGATATCTAGAATACTTACTACTAGATTAGAATTAAAGAAGGTAATAAATAGAAAATAGTATTTAGAACGTAGTATAGACTATATAAATATATAGTTATACTATTTAGTTTAATAAACGCACTAGTAGTATTCTAAGTAAGAATTAATATAGTACTAAGAGAGTACTTAGATATATTTATATTTATATACTTAGATAATATCCTTATATTCTTAGAAATAGAAGAAGAATATATATAATAGGTGTATAAGGTACTAGAGAAACTAGTAAAGAATAAACTATTTTTTAAAATAAGAAAATATAAGTTCTATATAAAAGAAATAGATTTCCTTAGATTTATTATTAAACTAGGAAAAATTAAGATTAACTTAGAAAAGATTAGATTAATTAACAAATAGCTAATACTAAGAAACCTAAAAGAGGTAAAATAATTTTATAGACTAGCTAACTTTTATAGAAAGTTAATAGTAAGATAGTTTAAAAATATAAAACTAATAATAAGACTTATAAAAAAAGATATACTATTTAAATAGATAAAAGAATATAATAAAGTATTTAATAAAATTAAAAAGAAGTTTATAGAAAATCTAGTTATTAGAATATATAACCTAGACCTACTAGTAATAGTAAAGATAGATATATCTAACTTAGTCTATAGAATAGTACTAATATAAGAAGACCTAGAGACTAAAAAAAAATATTTAGTTAAATACTTCTCTAAGAAAATAAAAATAGTAGAACTTAATTATCTAATCTATAATAAAGAAATACTAGTAATCTATAAAGTATTTAAATAATAGAGAGTATACCTATAAAGAGTAAAGTATTAGATAAAGGTCTATATAGACTATAAGAATCTTATAGAATTTATAATATATAAGGAGTTGTTATAGTACTATATAAGATAGTAGGAGTTTCTATTAATATTTAATATAGAAATTATATATATAAAAAGGAAAGATAATTAGTTTATAGACGCTCTTAGTAAAAAACTAGACTTATAAGAAGAAGTAAACGTAACTAGTATAATTCTAGTTAAAAACGAAGAAGGATACTTAGTCTTAAATATACCTAAGATAGCCGCAATACTTAAAAGAATAAGTAATAAGCTAAATAAGTAGATTTAGAAAATAACGTAAGAAGTATCTAAAGAAATAGAAAAACTAGAAATTTAAAGAGGATTTATATAGACCTATAGAAGAATATATATTCTAAGAAAGATTTAGAGAGAATTTATATAATAATTCTATAAATTACTAGTATATAGTTACTAAGGTATTAAAAAAATATTAGATAGACTACTATAAGACTATTATATTCTAAAAGTAAGATAACTAGTAATAGAAGTACTATAAGACTATATAGAATACTAGAAGAATAAATATAGTAGATATATACTATATAGAATATTATAACTAGTAGAAGTATTAGAATAACTATAAGAAGTTATTATAATAGACTTTATTACAAAGTTACTAAAATTAAAAGACTTAATATTAGGAGTTAAGTATAATAGAATCCTAATAATAGTAGATAAATTTATAAAGTACTTATACTTTAGACTATATAAAGAAAAGAGTAGAATAGAGGTTATTACGTACTAGGTTTTAGGAACTATAATTAGTTAATATAGACTACTAGATAAAATTATTATAGATAGAGATATATAATTTATATTAAAACTATAGAGAATAATAATAGCGTAATTAGGAATTAAATATATAATATCTATAGTATACTATTTATAGATAGATAGATAGTTAGAACAAATAAATTAGATAGTAGAATAGTACTTAAGATACTACTTTAACTATAACTAGAATAATTAGGTATAACTACTACCTATAGTATAGTTAGTATATAATAGCGTAAAGAATATAGTAATAAAAGTATTACTTTTCTTTATAAACTATAGATTTAAACCTAATATATATTAGATACTAAGAGATTAGATATCTTAGTCTTTAAAAAGAGAAAACTTTACTAATAGACTTAAAGATATATATAATTAACTAAGATAGAATATAGAATTCCTATATAATTATATAGTAAAATACTATAATAAGAAGTATAAATAGAAACCTTAATTTAAAGAAAGAGAAAAAGTATAGTTAGTATAAAAAAATATTAAGAGTAAATAACTAAGTTTAAAATTAGACTATGTTAAGATAAGACTATATAAAATTAAGAAAGAAGTTATACTAGTTATATTTAAATTAAAGCTACTAAGTAAGATAAAGATATACCTAATATTCTACGTAGCTCTACTAGAATAGGTACTACAAGAAGTAAAACTACTAGTATATAAAGTAGATACGTATAGAGAATAAAAAAAATAGAAAGTTAAAAAAATTTTATAGTACTAGTTTTATAATAGAAGAAACTACTACTTAGTAAAATAGATAGGTATAGATAAAAAAAGATAACTATAGGAGAAAATATAGGAACTAGAAGATAATCTTAATTACTTTAAGAAACTAGAAGACTACTAAAGTTAAAACCTTCTAGACTACTTTATAGTAAATTAAGAAAACTAGTACTACTAGTACTAAATAGAGAGGCGTTAGGAACGTCTAACTTAATAGGAGCTAGAGTAGCCTAGACTATATCTTTAAAGTCTATCTTAGCTTCTAAGGTATAAGACTATTTAGATAATTTAGTATTATTATAAGCTTTTATCTTACAAAAACGCTTAATATAAGAATAAAGATCTACTAGCTTATAAAGAGTTAGCTTATACTTAGCTTTAGCTTCTATAAGCTATAATAATAGTATTTCTTAAGCCTAGTTAATAGCTCGCCTTATATAACTTAGTAAGAAGAGACTATATAGAAATTAAATACTTATATTCTATAAGAGAGATACTAGATAGTATATACTTATATTAAATATTAGTAAAAATATACTTATTATAGTACTTACTATCTTTTAAGATATAAGATAAGTAAGCTTTAATTAAGTATAATAAGTATAAAGAAATATTTTAACTCTATTACAAGTAATATAAGTAATAAAAAGAAGTTTATTATAATTAGAACGTAAAGATATAGAGAATAATATAGAACTAGAAATAAATAAAAAAACTAGACTAATAACTCTAGGCCTAGGATAGAGAAATAAGAACTTATCTAGAGAGGAGAATAGTATTATAGTTATAATAAGGGAAAACTAGTTTAAACTAATTAGCCTTACTATAGATAATAATAATATATATAACTTATAGAGAAATAAACTAGGTTAGGAGGCTAACTATAATAGAGATACGTAATAAATTCGTAATTTATAATCTTAGTAAATATAAAGTATAAATCTAAAGTATATAATAAATTTATAATTTATAATCTTAGTAAATATAAAGTATAAAGTTAACTAAGAGGCCTAGGTATATAGTTAGTAGTAATACGTATTATTAGGATAGTATTAGTAATTTAATCCTTTAACTATAGAACGCTAATATAAAATAGTTATAAAATATCTTCTATTATTTATAGTTATTATAGATTATAATATAAGTATTCTACTATTACCTCTTAATCTACTAATACTCTTTAGGTACTAGGAAGTTAACTCTAGTAATACCTATTACAAGTAGTCTATATTAACTAATTATAGTTCCTAGAATCTAGTATATAGTAACTTCTATCTTACTTTTCTCTTTATATAAAGAGAAGTATAAGTACTTTATAAGTTTATCTACTATTATTAAGATTTTATTATACTTAACTCTTAATATTAAGTTTTTAGACTTTAGTAGTTTTATAATAAAGTCTATTGTAATAACTTTTTATAATTATTCTAGTATCTTAATTAGTTATAGTATCTTATATAGTATATATCTATTATATTTATTTCTATAATATTCTATATAGTCTTATAGTACTTCTATTACTAGTTATTTTACTTTTAGGATATAGTATTCTTTTAAGAGTCTATCTAATATTTTATTAATACTTTAGTATCTATATACTAGTAATTTGTAAAATTATTATATAAATTCTCTTTAGATTTTTCTTAGAATATATATTCTTCTATAGGCTTATATAAGTCCTTCTTAAATTTCTAGCTTTTTTATTTCTTTAGATACTTTTTACGTTACCTTTTAAATCTATTTATTTAACTTACTACTTATTCTTTTAAGTATTATAGCTATTTTAGGTATATTTAGGACTAGGTATCCTTCTTTATTCTTAACTAGAACTATACTAGTAGCGTTTACTTCTTTTTATAAGTCTAGTCTTCTACTAAAAGTATTTATAAATTAGTTATCTTTCCTTTTTATATATATAATTTCTATATTAAATATTAATAAGAATTCCTACTATCTTATATAGTAGTATAACAACTCCTTATTTATTATAAATCCTATAAGATTCTTATAGTCTATATAGACTTTTATCTAATACTTTACTCTTTATAAGTATACTCTTTATTATTTAAATACTTTATAGATTACTAGTATTTCTTTATTATAGATTAGATAATTAAGTCCTACTATTTTTAACTTTTTAGAGAAGTATTTAACTAAATATTTTTATTTAGTTCTTTTATCTTCTTATATTAGTACTATTCTATAGACTAAGTTAGATATATCTATTTTTACTATTACTAGTAGGTCTAGGTTATATATTCTAATAACTAGGTTTTCTATAAACTTTTTCTTAATCTTATTAAATACTTTATTATATTCTTTTATCTATTTAAATAGCGTATCTTTTTTTATTAGTTTTATTATTAGTTCTATATTTTTAAACTATTTTACTATTAACTTTCTATAAAAGTTAGCTAACCTATAAAATTATTATACCTCTTTTAGATTCTTTAGTATTAGCTATTTATTAATTAATTTAATCTTCTCTAGGTTAATCTTAATTTTTCCTAGTTTAATAATAAATCTAAAGAATTCTATTTCTTTTATATTTCTTTTATATTTTCTTATTTTAAGAAATAGTTTATTTTCTACTAGTTTCTCTAGTACTTTATATATATATTGTACGTGTTCTTCTTCTATTTCTAAGAATATAAAGATATTATCTAAGTATATAAATATAAATATATCTAAGTATTTTCTAAGTACTATATTAATCCTTTCTTAGAATACTACTAGTGCGTTTATTAAGCTAAATAGTAAAACTAGGTATTTATATAGTCTATACTATATTCTAAATACTATTTTCTACTTATTTCTCTTTTTAATTCTAATCTAGTAGTAAGTATTTTAGATATCTAGTTTTATAAAGATCTTTACTCTTTATAGCCTATTCTATATTTTATCTATTTATAGTAGTAGGTATTAGTTTTTATTTATAATTACGTTAGTTTTTTTAAAATCTATATAAAGTCTTTTATTACTTATTCCTTTCTTATTTATAAATATAAGTCTATATACTACTAAGGATTTAGATTTCCTTATTTATCTTTTTTTTATTATACTTTAAATAAATACTTATTTAATTTTAGATTCTTCTTCTATTTTTTAGTATACTAGGCTCTATCTTAGGTCTTTATCTTTTTCTAGTTCTATCGCTAAGTTTTATAGTTAATATTCTAGAAAGTAATCCTATAGTTCTATAAGCTATTTTTTTTATTTTTTATATTTATTAAGGAATTCTCCTTTATAAGTACTTATATTAGCTTTTAATATATCTATTTTATAGTAATTAATTTTTCTTATTCTTTAATTAATATATAGGTTAGTTATCTATAACTATAGTATACCTAATATTATATCTTATTTATTATTAATTGTTGTAATATCTATAACTATATTCTTAATTATTATCTCTTCTAGTTTTAAGGTAGAGAGAACTATTTTAAACCTAATAGGTTCTTAGAATAGTTTTCCTTTAATTATACTTAGTTATTAAGGATATTTCTTTATTATATACTTTATTCTTTATATTTCTATAAACTTCTTTAATATAAAGTTTTTTATAGCTCTACTATTAATTATTAATTATACTTCTTTCTTTTAGTATATACTTTTTTTTATAATATATAGGCTTCTTATACTTTCTAGCTTTTCTTACTTAGGTTTTTCTTTAAATTATCTATTCTTCTAGAGCTATTATTTTATTTTACGTTCATAGTTCTTATATTTTAGATATTTATTAAATACGTACTTATACTATAGCTATATTCTTTTAACGTATTCTTTAGATAGCTTAGGTTTAGGTCTTATTAATATATATTCTTTGTTAAGAATCTAAATTATTTTCTATCCTTTAATTTCTTTTTTAAAGATTACTATTATATAGTCTTATCTTCTTTTAGGTTATATATAGTTTTGTACTTTTTCTTCTTTATATAAGTAGTAATATATATTTAAATATAATACCTATACTATTTTAGTATATACTAGATATTCTAAATCTATTCTCTTATTATCTCTTTCTTAGAATCTATCTATACTAAGTTTTTTTATTACTAAAATATAGTATATTACTAGTACTTATAGTATATAGGCTTTATTAATCTATTATATTTTTTTTATAAGATACTACTACGCTCTTTATATAGGTATTCTACTTACTATAACTATATATTATTTTATCTATTATTAGAATATTATAAATTTTATTACTCTAAGATTATATTCTTTTTAGTCTTTATACGCTTCTTTTATACTTATAACTAGTAAGTATTTCTAAATAAACTTCTAGTTTTTATTTTATTCTAATATATCTATTATTATATAGCTCTTATAGCTATATATATTTAACTAGGTATACTCTATATTTTTTATATTAACTTATCTCTTATCTCCTTTTATTTCTTTAGAAGTAATTATAGTAGTCTCTTTATCTTATACTAGTCCTTTAGCCTAGATTAATACTACTAGAGGCTCTTCCTTTTCTAGATCTTTTACTAGTAAGTCTATTATATATACTATTTCTTTTAGCTATACTTTTATTCTACTTTCTTTTATTATAGCTACTTTATATCTCTATTTCTATAAGAACTATACTACTTTCTATTTACTAAAAAGATATATATAGTAGTTATTATTATAATAAAAGGTCTAGTAGAGTATTATATATTATACTTCTTTACTTTCTACTACTTTCTCTTAAAGTTTAGCTTATACTTATAGTACTTCTTTCTTCTTTTTTATTATTTTTAACTAGGTTTCTTTCTTTAAGTTTTTATTTTTATAGTCTTTTATAAAGTATCTTAGTTTTTTATATTTATAGTATACTATATCTTTTTTTAACTTTAATTAGTAGCTCTTTATATAGTAGCCTAGTTTACTATAGTTAAAGTATATAAAGTTTTTATTTTTCTTCTTCTTTTTATCCTTATTAGTATTAAAGACTATAGGGTCTCTCTTGTTATAATTCTAGGTATAACCTCTATACTTATTCTTCTTCTATTCTTAAAAGTTATTATTAATTTATATTACCTATTACTTTAAATCTTCTAGTATTCTTAGTTTTTCTATATAAATTATTTTGTATTAGATCTTTAAGTTTAGTCCTTGTTTAAATTATAATATTAAAGCTAACTTATTCTATTCTATATTTTATAATAGTTATTTAAACTATAATATATATTCTAGGATACTCTAGCTTTATATAAGCTTTTCTAGCTACTCTTTAGCTTATTAGGTAATATCTATATCTCTAAATACTACTCTTATTTATCTAGTAAAGTATTTATAACTTCTAAAGATAGCTCTTATTTTATCTTTTTAGGTTATTAGAGTATATATTATATAATCTATCTAGTAAAGTTTAAACTATCTTATTATATTTTCTTTAAGATATATTCTAATATATATTACTTTCTTTTCTTCTATATTAAAGTATAGTACTTATATATCTATCTAGAGTTATACTAAAGCTATAAAGAGTTTTAATTTTTCTCTTATCTTATTAAACTTTTTAAAGATAAGTATCTTTAGTAGTTTCTTTATTATACTTATCTCTAAGCGTTATATAATTAGTTCTATTTAATTTTATCCTTTAATAATAGCTTTAATCTACGCCTTTTTCTATTTTACGTATTCCTAGAATTCTTTATTCTAGGTTTCTAAAGTATTAATTACTATTTTTATATTTTTTTTTTAGAGATTAAGTTATTTATATAGTTCTTAATATCTTTCTATACTATATTATCTAACTTGTAACTACTTATAAGTACTTTAGCTATTCTTTTAGTTAAACTTTCTACTATTATATTAGCTAGACTATACGCTACTTATACTTTGCTTCTTATAATAACTAAATTAGTAAGGTGTAATAAGTATTACTAAAGTTAACTTCTTAATACCTAAAAAGTATTAGTAGATTATAAAGTAATAATAAAAGCTTATATTAAGATCTATAATAACTATAAATAATAGAAGATATTTTACAACTATCTTATATTAGCGTTCTATAGTTAAAGGATTAAATTACTAATACTATCCTAATAGTACGTATATTATTAATTATATACTTATACTAATCTATTTATATAATAGTATAGATTACTACTAATCTATATATATATAACTATATATTACCTTAATCTATTTATATATTATTATAGATTACTTTAATCTATTTACACGTAATTATAGATTACTACTACGTGTTCTAGTTATAGGTAGTTTCCTAATTAAGGTCGTTACCCTACTTATCTCATACTTCGTTAGTATCTAAGTTAGAACTAATTAGTTCTATCTTAATTTCTTTTATTACACTTATAATATAAAAGAATATAAAGAGGTATTTAATATAATTAAAAAGAAATTTATAGAAAACCTAGTTATTAGAATATATAATCTAGACCTACTAGTAATATTATAGTTATAATAAGAGAAAACTAATTTAAACTAATTAGCCCCGCTATAGATAATAATAACGTATATAACTTATAAGGAAACAAACTAGATTAGGAAACTAACTATAATAGGGACACGTAATAGATTCGTAATTCGCGATCTTAGTAAATATAAAGTATAAAGCTAAGTACGTAATAAATTTATAATTTACAATCTTAGTAAATACAAAGTATAAAGCTAGCTAGGAAACCTAGGTATATAGTTAGTAAGATACGTATTATTAGGATAGTATTAGTAATTTAATCTTTTAACTATAGAACACTAGTATAAGATAGTTATAAAATATCTTCTACTATTTATAGTTATTATAGATCTCTATATAAGCTTTTGTTATTACTTTATAATCTATTAACTTCTTAGATAAGTACTTATAGTTAATAATAAGAGGCTTATTATACTTTACTAATTTAATTATTATAAGAAGTAAAGCGTAAGTAATGTATAGTCTAGCTAATATAATAGTAGATAGTTTAACTAAAATAAGTAAAGCCCCTAGAAGTAGTTATAAGTCTAATAGTACTATATAAGAAATAATTAAAGATAGAATTAATAACTTAATTTCTAATAAAAAAGATATAAAGATAGTAATTAACGCCTTAGAGACGTAGAATAAAGAACTATAAGATTACGTAAAGTAAAACAAGGTATAAATTAAGGCTATTATTAAAAGATAGAATTAAATAGAGTTAATTATATAACGCTTAGAGATAAGCGTAATAAAGAAACTACTAAAGATACTTATAATTAAGAAGTTTAATAGAATAAAGGAAAAACTTAAACTTTTTATTATTTTAGTATAACTCTAAATAGATATATAAGTACTATACTTTAATATAAAAGAGAAGAAGGTAATATATATTAGATTATACTTTAAAGAAGACGTAATAAGATAGTATAAACCTTACTAGATAGATTATATAATATATTCTCTAATAACCTAAAAAGATAAAACTAGAGCTATCTTTAGAAGTTATAAATACTTTACTAAACAAATAAGAGTAGTATTTAGAGATATAGACGTTACCTAATAAGCTAAAGAATAGCTAAAAAAGCTTATACAAAGTTAGAGTATTCTGAAATATATATTATAAAATATAGAATAGAATAAGTTAGCCTTAATATTATAATTTAAGTAAGAACTAAACTCTAAGATTTAATATAAAATAATCTATATAGAGAAGCTATAAATACTAGAAGCTCTAAAATAATAAGTAATATAAATTAATAACAACCTTTAAGAATAGAAGAAGAATAAATATAAAGGTTATACTTAGTACTAAGATAAAAGAGACTCTATAGTCCTTAATACTAATAAAGATAAGAAAAAGAAGAAGAATAAAGACTTTACGTACTTTAACTATAGTAAGAAAGGCTACTACGTAAAAGACTATTAATTCTAAAAGAAAAAAGATATAGTATATTATAAATATAAGAAACTAAGATACTTTATAAAAGACTATAGAAGTAAAGACCTAAAAAAAGAAAACTAGTTAAAGATAACTAAAAAGAAGAAAGAAGTACTATAAGTATAAGCTAAACCTTAAAAGAAAGTAGCTAAGAGTAAAAAAGTATAATATATAATACTTTATTAGACCTTTTATTATAATAATAACTACTATATATATTTTTTTAGTAAATAAAGAGTAGTATAGTTTCTATAAAAATAGAGATATAGAGTAGCTATAATAAAAGAAAGAATAAAAGCTTAGTTAAAAGAAATAGCTTAAGTAATAGACCTACTAATAAAAGATTTAGAAAGGGAAGAGCTCTTAGTACTATTAATCTAGGCTAAAGAACTAGTACTAGATAAAGAGACTACTATAGCTCTCTCTAAAGAACTATAAAGAAGTAAAAGATAAGTTAGTATAAAAGGTATAAAGTACGCCTAGCTAGATATATATAGCTATAATAGCTATATAATAATAGATATAAGAGAATAAAATAAAGAATAGAAGTTTATTTAAATACACTTAATAGTTATAAGTATAGAAGAAGTATATAAAGACTAGAAAGAACGTAATCCTAAAGAAATAAAGTTTATACTATTTTAAGAATAGATAAAGTAATATATAGTTATAGTAAGAAGAATACTTATATAAAGAAAGTAGTAATACTTTATAAAGAGAATATAATAGATTAATAAAGCTTATATACTAAGAGTACTAGTAGTATACTATATCTTAATAATAAATATACTTAAAAAAGATAAATACTAGAAAAGGGATAATAAAATAATAGATCTAAAATATCTAGTATATTTTAAAGTATTATAGATATTATACCTAGATAAGAATTATATTATATATAGAAACCCTAAAGTAAATAATAATATATAACCTACGCAAAGAAGAGGCTATAATTATATAAGAGTAATTATAGTAGAAGACGTCTAAAGATAGAAAATAACTTTAGAAGATAGATACGTAGTAGTAAGGCCTAGACCTAAGTTAACTAAGAAATACGTCTAAAGAGGACTATAGTATAAATATATAAATAATAAATATCTAAAATATAAAGAATATAAACTTAAAGTAAGGCTATAGCCTTAGAAAAATAGATAATTTATAAAGTTACCTAAGTAAGAAAAGCTAAAAAGTATAAGAAGCTTATATATTATAAAAATAAGTATATACTAAAGAAAAGAAGTATAATAAATAATTAATAGTAGAGCTATAAGAAACTTTATATCTAAGAAGTTTATAGAAAAATAAGGAATACGTTATATAATAAAGAAGTACTCTTAATAACTAAGTATAATTAAAGGAAAACTATTCTAGAAACCTATATAGTTTAAGATAGTCCTTTAATATTAAGGTTAGAAAGACTAGAAATTAAAAACATAGTTATAGATATAATAATAATTAATAATAAATAAGATATAATATTAGGAATACTATAGTTATAGATAACTAACTTATATATTAATTAGAGAATAAGAAAAATTAACTACTATAGAATAGATATATTAAAGGCTAATATAAGCACCTATAAAGAAAAATTTCCTAAAGAATATAAGAAATAGGAAAAATAGCTTATAGAGCTAAAAGATTATCTTCTAGAATATTAACTATAGGACTTAGTAATAGAAATTAAAAAAGATAAAGATATAAGATAGAGCTTAGTCTACTAAAAAATAGAAGAAGAATCTAAGATTAAATAAATATTTATCTAAAAAGTAATAAAAAAAAGATAAATAAAAGAGTCTAAATCTTTAGTAGTATATAGACTTATATTTATAGATAAGAAAGAGATAAATAATAAAAGGCTCTACGTAGATTTTAAGAAAACTAATATAATTATAAATAAAAACTAATACCTACTACTATAAATAGATAGAATATAAAATAAACTATAAAGAGTAAAAATCTTTATAAAACTAGATATCTAGAATATATATTACTAGATTAGAATTAAGAAAGGAGATAAGTAGAAAATAGTATTTAGAATATAGTATAAACTATATAAGTATTTAGTTATACTATTTAGTTTAATAAACGCACTAGTAGTATTCTAAGAATAAATTAATATAGTACTAAGAGAGTACTTAGATATATTTATATTTATATACCTAGATAATATTCTTATATTCTTAGAAATAAAGAAAGAATATATATAATATATATATAAAGTACTAGAGAAACTAGTAGAAAATAAGTTATTTCTTAAAATAAGAAAATGCGAGTTCTATATAAAGGAAATAGATTTCCTTAGATTTATTATTAAACTAGGAAAAATTAAGATTAACCTAGAAAAAATTAGATTAATTAACAAATAGCTAACACTAAAAAACCTAAAAGAAGTATAATAATTTTATAGGCTAGCTAACTTTTATAGAAAGTTAATAGTAAGATAGTCTAAAGATATAAAACTAATAACAAGACTTATAAAAAAAGATACGCTATTTAAATAGATAAAGGAATGCGATAAAGTATTTAATAAGATTAAGAAGAAGTTTAGAGAAAATCTAGTTATTAGAATATATAACCTAGACCTACTAGTAATAGTAAAAATAGATATATCTAATTTAGTCTATAGAATAGTACTAATACAAGAAGATCTAGAAACTAAAAAAAAATACTTAGTTAAATACTTCTCTAAAAAGATAAAAATAGTAGAACTTAATTACTTAATCTATAATAAAGAGATACTAGTAATCTATAAAGTATTTAAATAATAGAGAGTATACTTATAAAAAGTAAAGTATTAGATAAAAGTCTATATAGACTATAAGAATCTTATAAGATTTATAATAAATAAAGAGTTATTATAATAATATATAAAATAGTAGGAATTCTTATTAATATTTAATATAGAAATTATATATATAAAAGAGAAAGATAACTAGTTTATAGATACTCTTAGTAAAAGACTAGATTTATAAGAAGAAGTAAACGCTACTAGTATAGTTCTAGTTAAGAATAAAGAAGAATACTTAGTTTTAAATATACTTAAAATAGCTATAATACTTAAAAGAATAAGTAGTAAGCTAGATAAATAGATTTAGAAAGTAATATAAGAAGTACCTAAAGAAATAAAAAAACTAGAAATCTAAAAAGAATTTATATAAGCCTATAGAAGAATATATATCTTAAAGAAGATATAAAGAGAATTTATATAATAATTCTATAAACTACTAGTATATAGCTACTAAAGTATTAATAAAATATTAGATAGACTACTATAAGAATATTATATTCTAAAAGTAAGATAATTAGTAATAAAAGTATTATAAGACTATATAAAATATTATAAGAATAAATATAATAGATATATACTATATAGAATACTATAACTAGTAGAAATACTAGAATAACTATAAAGAGTTATTATAATAGACTTTATTACAAAATTACTTAAGTCTAGAAATCTAATATTAAGAGTTAAATATAATAGAATCTTAATAATAGTAGATAAGCTTATAAAGTACTTTTACTTTAGACTATATAAAGAAAGAAGTAGGATAGAAGTTACTATATACTAGGTTCTAGGAACTATAATTAGCTAATATAGTTTACTAGATAAGATTATTATAGATAGAGATATATAATTTATATTAAAACTATAGAGAATAATAGTAGCGTAATTAAAAATATAGTATATAATATCTATAGTATATTATCTATAAATAGATAGATAATTAGAACGAATAAATTAGATAGTAGAATAGTACTTAAGATACTACCTTAACTATAACTAGAATAATTAGGTATAGTTACTACCTATAGTATAGCTAGTATATAATAGCGTAAAGAATATAGTAATAAAAGTATTACTCTTCTTTATAAACTATAGATTTAAGCCTAATACGTACTAGATACTAAGAAATTAGATATCTTAGTCTCTAAAAAGAGAAAACTTTACTAATAGACTTAAAAATATATATAATTAACTAAGATAAGATATAGAGTTCCTATATAATTATATAGCTAAGTACTATAATAAGAAGTATAAAGAAAGACTTTAATTTAAAAAAAAAGAAAAAGTATAGTTAGTATAAAAAAATATTAAGAGTAAATAACTAAGTTTAAAACTAGACTATGTTAAGATAAGACTATATAAAGTTAAGAAAGAAGTTATACTAGTTATATTTAAACTAAAGCTACTAAATAAAATAAAGATATACCTAATATTCTATATAGTACTACTAAAATAAGTACTATAAGACGTAGAACTACTAGTATATAAAGTAGATACGTATAGAGAATAAGAAAAATAAGAAGTAAAAGAAATTTTATAGTACTAATTCTATAATAAAAAAAACTAGTACTTAGTAGAATAGATAGGTATAGATAAAAAAGGCTAACTATAGGAGAAAATATAGGAACTAGAGGATAACTTTAACTACTCTAAGAAACTAGAAGACTACTAAAGTTAAAACCTTCTAGACTACTTTATAGTAAAGTAAGAAAACTAGTACTACTAGCGCTAAATAAAGAGGTATTAGGAACGTCTAATATAATAAGAGCTAGAGTAGCCTAAACTATATCTTTAAGGTCTATCTTAGCCTCTAAAGTATAAAACTATTTAGATAATTTAGCGTTATTATAAGCTTTTATTTTATAAAGATACTTAATATAAGAATAAAGATCTACTAGCTTATAAAAAGTTAGCTTATACTTAGCTTTAGCTTCTATAAGCTATAATAATAGTATTTCTTAAGCTTAGTTAATAGCTCGCTTTATATAACTTAGCTAGAAGAGACTATATAGAAATTAAATACTTATACTTTATAAAAGAAATACTAGATAGTATATATTTATATTAAATATTAGCTAAGATATAGTTATTATAGTGTTTACTATCCTTTAAAGATATAAGGTAAGTAAGTTTTAACTAAGTATAGTAGTTATAAGGAAATATTTTAACTCTATTATAAGTAACGCGTATAATAAGAAGAAGTTTATTACAATTAGAATATAAAGATATAGAGAATAATAAAGAATTAGAAATAAATAAAGAAACTAAACTAATAACTATAGGCCTAGGATAAAGAAACAAGAACCTATCTAGAGAAGAGAATAGTATTATAGTTATAATAAGAGAAAACTAATTTAAACTAATTAGCCTTACTATAGATAATAACAACGTATATAACTTATAAGAAAATAAACTAGATTAAGAAACTAACTATAATAGAGATACGTAATAGATTTATAATTTATAATCTTAGTAAATATAAAGTATAAAGCTAAGTATATAATAAATTTATAATTTATAATCTTAGTA